>NW_026844111.1:0-221818 GCF_029531705.1 Pantherophis guttatus
ATAAATCTCTCCCCAAAGAACATATATTTTAATTGTAAGAGCATAAATTGCTTAATAATGTTGTGAAATGCTTTCTGTGCATCTAGGAAAAATCAATGCCACTTGTTTTCCAGGGTATGTTTACATAATACTCCAATGTATTTAAAATCACTCTCATGTTTTTACTACATGAGCTACAGTTTTTTAAAATTAAACTGTTTCCATTTCTCTTTCTCTGCAGTTCTCTCTGTAAACAGCTCTGTAAACAGGTGCAGGCAATTTATCTGAGCCTTGTAACAATGTTCTTTTCATAAACTACCCAAGGTCAATTGTTAATCTCAATTTCTTTTCTTCACTTTCTCTCGATAACAGTTTTTTCCCAACCAACAGGTATCACTATTGCTCTTTTTCTCTTCTCTCCTTTAACTTCCTTTAACATACATCAATCTTTTTCCTTTAGGGGTTCCAGAGCCCGAATTTTATATTCCAAAAAAAAAAAAAAAGCTTTAGTTCATTGAAATCCAATTAATCCAATTAATATTATCCTTAGAATAACCAGTCCAGATTTCCTCTTTTAAAGCTTATTTCTCTCAAACAGTTCAAATAATTCAAATAATTCAAATAATTCAAATTTCTTATCTGGATCTATTTCATCTTTGTGCTTATTCACCACTATTCTCAGGGGGTGGAAGATAGACAAATCCACCCCCTTCTTTTACAGTCCCACTGTCACTCAGGCCAGTTTTAAAGGGGCAAATTCCTGAACAGAATTTGGAAAGTTCTCACCACACTCTTCTTCCCCAATCTTCACTGATTCTTCTCTGGTCGGGCAGTCACAGTCTCAGTCAGGCACACAATGGCTGTCTTTTTCTTCCTGCCAGTTTGAGAGCTTTCCTCCAGATCAAAAAAGGAGTTTGCAATATCCTTGTGGAGTGTCCTCTCTTTTTTACCACCCCTCCAGTGTGGCTTAGGTCCCTCCGACCCTCTGGCAGAAGGAATTTGGAGAACTTCCATAGAACCCTGTGGAAAATACATTCTATCACTGCAACAGTGACCCCCATGTCTCTCATTCTCTTAATGTCTATTTTATATTCTGTATTTTGATATGGCCAATGGCTAATCAACAATAAGCCATTCTATTATGTTCATTAGAACAAAGTTGGATCTATTCAAAGCAAATATTTTGGACTTGAACTCACCCCAAATATAACACTGCATTCTTCATTTCTTTTTCAGATTACTTGTTTATTTGTTTCAGAGGCTCTGAGTGATAAAAGACAATTCCCCTATTTCTACCGGATGGCCCCCAAAAATGGGATCCAGTATCCCGCAATCGTCCAACTGCTCCTCCATTTCAGATGGACCTTGATTGGACTCTTTGCTTCAGACACGGAGAAGGGAGAGAATTTCATGAGGACTTTGACTCCAATGCTTGTCAGGAATGGGATTTGTGTTGTTATATCACAACGATTCTCAACTACTACACCTATAGCATCCTTCAGGGATGCCATCTCTAAATGGAGACAGGTCAATGTCTTTGTTTTCTTTACAGACTTTCATACCATGATGGATGGAATTCACCATGTTCATTTTGCACTTGAAGGTCTGCCACAACCCATTGAAGGGAAAATATGGATCATCACATTTTTTGGAGATTTGCCAGTGAAAAGTCATAGACTTTATGAATACGTTCACAGTATTTGGCACTTTTATATACAGGAAAGAGAGCATGATGATACCTTTCAGCCATTTATCTTTGTGCAACCACAATTTCAAGATTGGTCTTTTCACTGTTCTCTTTCAAAGCAGATCCTTTCTGTCAAAGTCCGAAGAAGATGCACGCAGAAAGAGCCCCTGGAGACCGAAGGGAAAATACACAATGACATGTACTATATTGACCACCGTGCTTATAGTGTCATTAAGACTCTGGCCTATGCCTTGAATGCTGCATATTCCTCTATATCCAAGAGAAGAAGGAAGAAGATGTTGGTGCCTTCAAGACTTCAGGCATGGCAGGTAAGGGGACATTACATGGATTCATCAAGCTTAGTTCTTTTGAAAAAGGAATCCAAAGGAGAAGACCTGGATGTTGAGTGTCAAAAACCCTCAACAACACATCACCTTGATGGATGGTATTGAAGACCATGAAGGGGATCCGGAGAATACTGAAGGATTCCAGCAACAAAACATGGTGGAGGGGGTGTTGCGTTAGGACACCATGTACCCTAATAGTGGGTGATGGACGGAAGGCAAGAAGAGGGAGGTTGGAATGGGAACGTAAATCAGATGCTGAAGAGATAATAGTGCGGAGGGGAATGATGTCCTATGTCTGCGATGAGCATGAACGGAACAAGCGGCAGCTTTGATTGTGACAGCTGTGAGAAATCATTGCCTGCTTAATGATAGTTAACTGTATCCACGCCCTATAAAACAGTACGGGCAGAGAGCCAGGGAGTCTCTGACTTTGTTTTGCTTAGAAGCTCAATCTCTACTGTACGCTGCTGTGTTGCCTCCATTAAACTGGGTTTTGGAACAAATCCTCCTTTTCGTGTGTGCATGTTGGTTTGTACCCGGTGAAGCACTGGCGGCTCCAGAGGGGCTGAGTCTGGAACTATCTCAACCTACTTGTGCTACAAAAGGCCAACAGGTTTGGCCAACCTTGTTGCTTGGGGCATAATCTTCCAAGAGATATATTTTAATATTAAGCACTGATGATTTAGAAAGGACGATGTGTGTAGTTTTAAAATAAATTCCTGTATGTATGGGTTCATTATTGTCCCGCTAGTATTTTATGCTCATAAATTTCACGGTGATCCAAATGCTTCCTCTCTTCAAAGATTATCCATTTTTTATATAACAGTCCAACTTGATTACTCTTCTTCTTTTAATTTTAAAAATATCAAATCTTCTTCTTTTTTAAAATCCAGTCCAAATTTTAAAATTCTGTCCAGTCTTTTAACCATGTCTCAATATTGAATTTTTTCAATTGGTTCTGTTCAAAAATCAGTTGTTTGTCGAGTCTTTGTTTCTTTGAAGTTACATTTCAAATTTTTCATGCCCCTTTGCTGCTCAGCCACTGTTTTATTGCTTGGGGTCTTATAGTTAAAAATATTGCTCTAAGCGTAGTTACAAGCCTGGGTTGGTTGTCACTCACCTGGCTTCAAAGAGCTCCATTTCAATCCACTTTCCTCCTGTACATCACTCAGTCCGGTTGTCCCAGCTTCGTGGCAGCTGCCATGGCTGCCTCCCCCCACCTCCGACTAACAGAGAGTTCCCTCCGACCTCTGAGGAACTTGCCTGTTCCTCTTAGTCGTCCAAGGTGCCTCTCTTTCTACCCCATCCCTGAAGGATGGTTTTGGTCCGAAGACCCATTGGCGGCGGTTTGTTAGCCGGGGTTTTCGTGGCGCTCATCGGAGCTCGCTAATTCCCTGACTGTCTCGCCGCGACACCAAACCGGAAGTCCTTTATCCATTCTTTGGATAATGTCCCTGTGGTTTTCATAGAGTTTAAGAATAATCTCTTGATTTCTTTGTTAGTTCAGTTTCTGCTCTAGACTGTTCCCTACATTTCATTATTTTTTCAGTATATATTTTATTTATACATGATTGAAAAAAATCACAGAACTCTTTGAAGACAATGGTAAAAATTGTTCTTCCAACTAAGAATAACAGAATAACAGAATTCGAAGGGACCTTGGAGGCATTCTAGTCCAACCCCCTGCTCAGGGAGGAACCATTTCAGAAATGGTTGTCCAATATCTTTAAAGTTTCCACTTTTGGAGCATTCACAACTTCTGGAGGCAAGTTGTTCCACTGATTAATTGTTCTAACTGTCGGAAAATCTCTCCTTAGTTCTAAATTGAGTCTCTCCTTGATTAGTTTCCTTTCAGTGCTTCTTGTCCTGCCCTTAGGTGCTTTGGAGAATAGCTTGATTCCCTCTTCTTTGTGGCAAACCCTGAGATATTGGAACACTGCTATCATGTCTCCCCTAGTCCTTCTTTTCATTAAACTACACATACCCAGTTCCTGCAACCGTTCTTCATATGTTTTAGCCTCCCATCCCCTAATCATCTTTGTTGCTCTTCACTGCACTCTTGCTAGAGTCTCAACATCTTAGATCTAGAATCTCAAGAATATCTGCTACTTAGACAACTGTATTAGAACAAGTCAAATGTTCAATTATGTAGAGACCAAGAAGGATAAGATACCAAAGATTTCCACTTTTAAACTTTCTGGTTGTTTCCATTCTAGCTTCATCCCTTTCTGAAGAAGAATGCATTTTGCAATTTTTCAGAGATGAAAATGTATTTGGACCCAAATGGAGATCTGATAGCAGATCTGGATATTATGAGCTTGGTGGTTTTCCCCGAGGAGGATTATATTGAAGAGCAAATGGGAAGTTTTGAAAGGCAGCGACTTATCATCAGCCAAAAGATTCTTTCCTTGCTCAACATGGTGGGTGAAATATTAGCCTTTTTTTCTGTTTTCAAAAGCCTTATGGCCCAATCACAAAGGTGGGTGAATTTCACTGATAATTGAATGTGTAGAATAAAACTTATAATTTTCTTAGGTGAATATTATTATCAACTAATATGATCTTTTCCTGCTAAAGTGGCTCAAAAAGGTGGGTGAAATATGGACATTATTCTATTTTTTTTTCATAGCCTCAGGACATATTTCAAGTAAGCTAGTCAGCTAAGTGAAGGATTTTCCATGAGAATTTAATGTGGAAGTAGAAACTTTATAGTTTCCTTAGACTATTTGGTAGGCTGCAACACTATTGACCAAGGTATCCTTGAGATGCTATAATATGGGAGCCTGGTTTAAGTTCTCCCCATCATCCAGTCAGTGATGAGGAAGCTTCTTGGATGAGAAACGAAACATATTCAAAGGAAGATGAGAAAGTCCAGTTGCCTCTTGAAAAAGCACCATTGGATGACTGAGAATCTTCATAGATATTTCTAGGAGACATTTCATTACCCAAACTAGGCAACATCATCAATGCTAACAGATAGTTTGGGCAAGGAAACATCTGCAAGGAAACAACCAAGCTTAGAGAGCACCAAGGATCCCTCAACTCAACCCTGGCCTATAAATATTATACTTTATTGGTACTATTTTAAGATGATTCAGCTAAATCCAGACTCAGATGCTGGGGAATTATTTTTTAGGATACAGATCATGGCTTTTTTGTGTCCTCTCTGTTACTAGGATCTCTAACTAAAGAGTAACCCACAAGTATTGGAAATTGTCTTGCTAATACCCTCAGGTTCAATTATTCCTTGTGCTCAAATAGCAAAGAAGAAGGCAATTCAGTTGATCTGTGCCTGAATTCAGGTTTTAACTGAATCCGATGACATTGAATTGGTCCAATTTTGGTTCCAATAAGAAATCATCTTTGGAATTAAAAACAGAATGGTTGGGATCAGGGTTTCCTGACAGGACAGGTTATTTATTTATTTAGCATATGGTAAAAAAAAAGCAGATCACAATTAAAATCTCAATGAGCAAACATGAAACTATTTGCTCTGTTTACAAATTCAGAGGTAGACTATTTAAATAGTCAATTATAGTTATATAAAGAATGGAGGAATGGATTTTAAGGAGCCATGAGAAGGAACCCATTTTTTTTTTCACAATGCTTAATTTTTTTCTCTATTCCATTCTTCCAACTTTGTTAAGTACAAAAGACTTTTCTTGCAAGCTGATCTGTCAGAAGCAAAAGAAAGAATTAAATAAAGAAATTGCCAGCAGTCATATCTCCTACAACCATTTGAAAGTAATTAGAAATTTCATATCTATCTAAAAGAAGCCCATAATCTACTTGATAAATGTTCTTGTTGACCTCAGTGTCCCATGGAACGGTGAGCCCTAATGTATTTTCTTTGGCATTCATTATTTTTCCGCTTAGTCTCTACTTCAATCCAAATGTGTAGAAAATTGTTATCCTGGATTTGTCAAGCGGGCTCGAGAAGGAGAACCAGTTTGCTGTTATGACTGCATTCCTTGTCCAGAGGGGACCATCTCCACCCAGGAAGGTGGGTGACTCTGGAGGATACTGAAGGTATACAGAGATCTTGACCAAAGTGCACTATAAAGACATATGTAAGATTGAATATTTTGCTGTTGTTCTTTATATTCAACAATTTATTTCAGAATAGGAGGAATAAGAAAAAGTTCTTGAAGATGAGGCAAGAAGGACATGGTGGACATTTTAGCCAGAGGCAATCTCTCTTCTACTAGTCAGTTTGGAACTGTCTTTCCATGTTTACCTTTGTTAGGAACTTCTAAATTCTTTGAACGTTGAGGAACAGTTTCAGCTCAATGGCTTGTTCTCACCCAAATCAACTTTACATTATGGGCCAAAGGATACAAGCCATCAAACATGTGATAGGCAGCATATAAATATAACAAACAAATAAAATACCTCACTCCATTAAATGAATAACCTGTCAATGTTTATCAAAATTATACAGCCTTATAAAGAGAAATGTGTAGTCACAAGGACCATGGAGGTAAGCAGTTGGGTTCAAGGGACAAGAATTGAGCACCCATCGTAAAATCCATAAAGGGAATTTCAGTATGAGAGGGGGGATGAAACTAAAGTTTCTATTAGCAGGGATAAAATCTATAAAGTCTTATAGATTGAGAAGTAAAACACCGATATTGCTTATAGCCCAGGGTTCTCCATTTATTCTGGGTGGCATTCTTTAAAGCCAACAATAAAATATTTTACAAACCCAAATTAGATCAATGAAACCTAAAAAACTAAGATCAGCTCTGTTGGACGAATCAAATTTTAAGGGATTCCCAGAAAACTTCAAATGTTGGAGTTAATCTCAACTTTAAGTACTGTATTTTTTCGAGTATAAATCACTTCAGAGTATAAGATGCACCTTAGTTTTTGGGTAGGAAAACAAGGAAAAAAATTCTGCCTACAAGTATTCATCGGTATTCATCTGGCTAGTGTCCTTGTAGCAAACTGCAAACAGTCTGGTTACCTTCAGCAAGTAATCGCAGTCTGATTCAGTGCAAGCAGCTGATTGGCAGTTGGATTGGCCTCCCGGAATACTGCCAATCAGCTGTTCCAGGCTGCGGGGATCGCCACAGCCCATCACCACCTCCGCGCATTGCATTTTAGGCCTCTGTGCACCATGTTTTTGGTCTCCCCGCACCACTGATCCCTGCTTCCTGGAAACAGTGGAAAATGTGTGGAGGCCAAAAAGACCATATTACCTAAATTTTTATATTTGTTTCAGGTCACCCCAATTAAAATAGATAAACTGTTTTTTGAAAAGCTGAATAAAATAACATCTAAATTTATATGGCAAAGGAAAAGGCCATGAATAAAATTTAAGCTGCTTCAGGATACAAAAGATAGGGAGGTATATTACCAGGCAGCAGTACTATCGTGGGTCAAAGATTGGATAGAATTAAAGAACTCTAGAATTTTAACAATTGAGGGACACGAATTCCAAACTGGCTGGCACTCCTTTATGTGGGATGAGAAATACAAAACACATTCATATTTTAAAAGACACACAATAAGAAATTCATTATTACAAATTTGGCGTAAAATTAAAAAAAACAACATTATATGAAGATACCAAATTGGCTAGCACCGGCAGAATCAATTAGGCACCCTAATTTAACAGATAAGACAAAAATAATTAGATATAAAGATATAATTGACTATCAAGGCAAATTAAAGGCAAAACAACAATTGGAGACAGATTTACACAGAGAAATAGACTGGTGGACTTATACTCAAATACAATCCAAATACAGAGAACATATAAAAACATATGAAATTTATAATCAAAAACAAGAAATAGATAAAATTATATTAGATTCAGAAAATAAATTAATTAGTAGAATTTACAAATTTCTTCTACGCTATAAATTGGAAGAAGAGACAGTCAAAGAAACGATGATTAAGTGGGCTCAAAACATCAAACACACAATACCTTTGGAAAAATGGGAAAGTTCTGGCAGGTAAACCTAAATTTAATTAAAGCAACGGCGTACAAGGAAAACCAACTGAAAATGTTTTATCAGTGGCATATGTCTCCAACCAGATTGGCAAAAATACAACCTAAAAATAGCCCGATTTGTTGGAAGTGCAAAAAGGCACAAGGGACTTTCTATCATTTATGGTGGACGTGCCCGGCAGCAAAGAAATTTTGGTCTAACATCAAAAAATGGTTGGAACAAATAACAAAAACACAGATTGAAAAAGAAACAGAAGCATTTCTATTAGGAATCTTTAACAAATCATACCCTAAGGATATCAAATATCTCACAATTCACATATTAACTGCTGCAAGAATAACCTACGCAAAAAATTGGAAGCAAGAAAAAACACCAAGTGAAACAGAAGTAATAGGAAAAATTTTAGAATGCGCTGAAATGGATAGGTTAACCAAAGAATTACAAGAAAGAGAAGAAACAGACTATTATAAAATATGGAATAATTGGTATAATTGGTTAAAAATCAGAAATATACAAAAAATAAAGGGGGAAATATTACCGATTTAAATATATATATATATAATAAAAAATGTTATTAGATTAAGGAGAGGTGAAGGAATATATCATAAGTAGAATTGTAGAATGTCACTCTGAAAAAATGCTTAAGAAGAAATTATACTCTTTTTGTGTATATGTTGTATAAATGTTTGTTGTGTATATGTTACGTATGTCTTTTTTAATATTTATATTCAATAAAAACTACTTTTAATAAAAATAAGCTTTTGTTACCATCAACAAAGGTATCTTTCTGGACCAGCATTGGGGATTGGGAATGAGAGGCATACTTCTGTTTGAATGTTTCTCTTCCTCACAGATGATTTTGGTTGATATTGTTGGGGGACAGAGGCCCCTTCTCCTTTCCTTTCTATAATGTGCATGAAACTGAGAGGTGAGTCATTTGGAAGGAGAGATTGCTGCATAAACATTGATTTCTCTTTCCTCAGATACTGAAAAGTGTACAAAGTGCCCAGATGATCAATATCCAACTGAGAACAAAATCCAATGTATCCACAAAAGACTAACCTTCCTGTCCTATGAGGAACATCTGGGCATTATTCTGGTCTCCTTTGCCCTACTCTTATTCCTAATCACAGGATTTGTTTTAATCATATTCCTTAAATACCTAGAAACTCCCATTGTCAAAGCCAACAACCGGGACCTCTCCTTCATCCTCCTTGTCTCCCTCCTGCTTTGCTTCTTGTCTTCCTTTTTATTCATTGGCCAACCAAGAAAAGCCACCTGTCTTTTGAGACAAACTGTGTTCAGCATTGTCTTCTCAGTAGCTGTGTCTTCTGTGTTGGCCAAAACAATCACAGTGGTGCTGGCATTCCTTGCCACAAAACCAGGGAACAAAGTGAGAAGATGGTTGGGGAAGAGCTTGGCCAACTCCATCATCCTTTCTGGTTCTGCTGGTCAAATTTTAATTTGTGCCATGTGGCTGGGAGTTTCTCCCCCATTCCCTGACTCTGATCTTCAATCCCAGCCTGGAGAGATCATCCTTCAATGCAATGAAGGCTCTGTCACCATGTTTTATGTTGTCCTTGGCTATATGTGTTTCCTAGCTGCCATTTGCTTCACTGTAGCTTTCCTGGCCAGGAACCTCCCTGGAGCTTTCAATGAAGCCAAATTGATCACTTTCAGCATGCTGGTCTTCTGCAGTGTCTGGGTGTCCTTCCTACCCAGTTATTTGAGCACCAAAGGAAAGTCCATGGTGGCTGTGCAGGTCTTCTCCATCTTGACCTCAAGTGCTGGTCTGCTGCTTTGCATCTTCTTCCCCAAATGCTACATTATCATCTTAAGACCAGATCTAAACACTAAGGAACATCTAATGATAAAAGTAGGGAACTGATTAAAAAAAATCTTAAATCTTGTGATGGGTCAGGTGTGGATATGTCAGGTGAGGGTTTTCTGATGTGATTTATTTATTTATTTTTATTTTTATTTTATTTTATTTCTATACCGCCCTTCTCCTGCGGGACTCAGGGCGGTGTACAGCCGAGATAAAACATTGCATATAAAATTTAAAAACAGTTTAAAAAACAATTAAATAATTTCGGCCCAAGATTTAAAACAACCCAATTAAAACCAAAATTCGATTAAAAAACTGAGAGGATGGAATCAAGCCAGCCCGGCTAGATGGAATAAGTGTGTTTTCAGGGCCCGACGAAAAGTCCGGAGGTCTGATATCATGCGTATCTCAGGGGGTAGGTCATTCCAGAGGGCAGCTGCTGCCACAGAGAAGGCTCTCCCCCTGGGGGTCACCAGCCAGCACTGTCTGGCCGACAGCACCCTGAGGAGGCCCTCCCTATGCGAGTGAACCAGTCGGTGGGAGGCTATTGGCGGCAGAAGGCGGTCTCGCAGATATCGCCTTCTGAGACAGCTGAGTCAGCTGTGTGTGTGTCAAGTAAAGGTCTTGTAAAGGGTCTTTGGAAACCAACTCACAAGCTTGGAGAATGAACCTTTACCTTCATCCTACACCCGAGCTACAGATATTCATCACTATTGCAATGTTATAGGGTTTCCTGCTGAAGCAGGAGTTTGGATTAGAAGACTTCCAAGATCACTTCCAACTTTGTTATTGAAACTGCTTAGTTTAAATTGAGTATGTGTTGCAAAAATGATCCCAACAATGAGATATTCTCCTGCCATGTAAGGCTTTGGTGGTTCTAATCCATCCCACTTCCAAGCCAAGAAACATTTGGTCTTCTATACCCCATAGATTTCATGGAACAGACACATTATCATCTGAACCATTTCTCTGGTGACAGATAGTGTCACTTGTACAGTCACCCCTCTTATCACATAGACACAGTAATGACTGCAGGTCAAAGGTCTAATATGACATGATTGAGATCCCTATGGGCTTTTGTGATTTGGATTGTGGAACAGCGAGAATCCACATGATGAACAAAGGATACAGATGTTCTATTCAAGATATCTCTTTATGTCAATTTATAGCAATAGCAGACTTATATATCACTTCACAGTGCTTTACAGCCCTCTCTAAGCAGTTTATGAATCAGCATATTGTCCCCAACAACCTCATTCCTCATTTTACTGATCTTGGAAGGATGGAAGGCTGAGTCAACTTGTCCTCCACTCCTCCGCTCACAACAAAATACCTTATACTACCAGACTTGAAATTTTGGGCTTAGAAAATTTAGAACTACTCCGCCTTCAGTATGACCTAAGCATAGCTCATAAAATCATCTGCTACAATGTCCTACCTGTCAATGACTACTTCAGCTTCAACCACAACTATCCATGAGCTCACAATAGATACAAACTTAAGGTAAACTGCACCAAACTCAATTGCAGAAAATATGACTACAGCAACAGGGTGGTCAATGCCTGGAATGCACTACCTGACTCTGTGGTTTCTTCCCCAAACCTCCAAAACTTTAATCTTAGACTGTCTACTGTTGACCTCACTCCATTCCTAAGAGGTCTGTCAGGGGCGTGCATAAGCTCACCAGCATGCCTACCATCCCTGTCCTAATGTTCCGTTTAATTGTATTCATTTTATGTATTCAATTTATGCTTATACTTATATATATTATTTAATATGTACTTGACAAATAAATAAATAAATAAATAAAATAATAAATAAATAAATGAACTGGTGGGAATAGAACTCTGGCAGTCAGTAGAATTAGCCTGCAATACTGCATTCTAACCACTGTGCCATCACAACTCCTTTTGATTCTTATTTCCCTGCATCAGCTTCAGTTTGTTTGAGTGGGGTGAAGATTGGAGAAGGTAGTTGAGGAGGTGGTGGGTTGTGATGATTGGAGCGAACCTGGATCTCTTCTAAACATGCATCAATCATTATGCAAGTCCTGTAGACTTGATGTACCATTTGGGGAACTCCTTACCTGATGAATTCATTTGCAAATCTGTCATTCAGGCCACGCCTGAACTGTAGCCATTAGGGAGGATCCATTCCAATTCAAACCAGCTGCAATCAGTTTGTATTCTTCTATGTAGAAACTTACTCTGTGGTTGTCTTGTTTAAGTTAGTACAGTTGTTGTGTGGTGGTATCTTCTTCTATGGGATCACTGAAGTGTTGCCTGAAGTTGGTTATGAAGTTTTGGGAATTATCCAAGATTGGATCATTGAGCTCAAGCACAAGCCATGCCCATCTGGTGTCTGAAGCTGTGAGGAGGCCACGAATGAAGGATACTCATGATCTTTTCATCACAAATTCCCCTGGTCTGGTGCTGATGAACATGTTGCATTGAGCAAAAGATGTTGCCATTTTATCTGAGTCTCCCACATACCTCTCAGATAAGCAGTCAAAACCCAGACACACCCAGGACCTAGTAGCCAAGCACTAAGATTAGAAGCCAAGGACCATACAGTGGGAAAATTCAACAATGAATACTCCTCTGCCTGTTGATATCAGGTAGTTCTGCCTATCTCCTAAACTTCCTCCTCTTACTCAAACTGCCAGTTCTGTTTTCTAGGCTAATGTCATGGCTTTATAGACAAGGCTCTAAATATAGAGCCGTGGTGGCCCAGTGGTTAGAATGCAGTACTGCTGGTCTAACTCACTGCTCACTTCAGGAATTCAATTCTGAGCAGCTCAAGGTTGACTCAGCCTTCCATCCTTCCAAGGTCGGTAAAATGAGGACCCAAATTGTTGGGGGCAATATCCAGACTCTGTAAACCATTTAGAGAGGGCTCTGAAGTGTGAAGTGGTATATAAGTCTAAGTGCTATTTCTATACCAATATATTTATTATTTATTTATTTATTTATTTCAATTTGTATACCGCCCTTCTCCTAGTGGACTCAGGGCGGTGAACAGCCAGAACTAAAACACATGCCAATACAAAATTTAAAATTATTAAAAGAATTACATAACTGGCCCAATTTAAAACAATTCAATTAAAACCCAATGACATTTTAAAACTAAAAACTAAAAAAGACTAAAAAGGGGGAGGGGGTTCACGCCAGCCCTGCTTGATGGAAAAGAAAAGTTTTCAGGGCACAGCGAAAGACCCGGAGATCCGATATCCTTCGTATCTCCAGGGGCAAATCGTTCCAGAGGGCAGGAGCTGCCACAGAGAAGGCCCTCCCCCTGGGGGTCGCCAGCCGACATTGCTTGGCTGATGGCACCCTGAGGAGTCCCTCTCTGTGGGCGCGTACTGGTCAGTGGGAGGCTATCGGCGGCAGAAGGCGGTCCTGCAAATACCCAGGTCCTATGCCATGGAGCGCTTTAAAGGTGGTAACCAATACCTTGAAGCGCACCCGGAAGACAACTGGAAGCCAATGCAGCTCATGCAGGAGAGGTGTCACATGGGAGCGCCCCCATGTGACACCTCTATATCTATATCTATATCTATATCTATATCTATATCTATATCTATATCTATATCTATATCTATATCTATATCTATATCTATATCTATATCTATATCTATCTATCTATCTATCTATCTATCATCTATCTATCTATCTATCTATCTATCTATCTATCTATCTATCTCTATCTCTATCTCTCTCTCTCTCTCTCTCTCTCTATCTCTATCTCTATCTCTATCTCTATCTCTATCTCTATCTCTATCTCTATATATACCCAAACTCCAAATAAGAAATGTAACACCCAACAAACAGCCGAAATCACCAAGAACATAGGTATTACCAACTGCACGTTCCAAAGGTTTTTTTCAGTGGGGTTCTCACACAGTCTCAAATGTGAGAGTCCCACAGAAGTCCTCACCAAATGCATGTATACAACCATAAGAAGGGCCACCATGTCCCTTTAAATGAGTTTCTGGGTGGGTGTGGCAAGAAATCAAGTTGCACCACCCAAAGGTTGTAGGCATTGCCACCACCACAGATGCAGGCCTCACAGGTGACTGTTTATTTAATAAACTAAAAAAAACTTCAAATTATGAAGAATCTCTTTCTTACATCAATGCAGAAAGATAACACAGAAAATATCCTGGAGGGGGGAATAAAAACATGTATCCACTCTGTAACTTTCTCCCTATTTACTGACTGATGCAGTTCCAGAGCCATCGTTTTCAGTCATGGGTTCCTCCCGGTTCCTCCCAGTTCCGCTGAGCCGGTAGCGGTGATGATATGACGTCACTGAACTGGTTCTGCCCCCCGTCCCCCACCCTCTGCATTATTCTTACCTTTTATTTGGCCCCAACCCCAATCTATTGCTGCCTCCTGAGTCCCAGCTGATCGGCTAGAAGGAAAAAACCTGTTTAAACTCTTGCCGTGGGGCTTCAAAGGGCCACCCTACAGCTGATCAGTGTTAAAAGGCAGTGTGGTGGTAGACCAGTGCCTCCAAAAACAAATGAGTAGACCGGTGCCTGCAAAAATAAATGGGTAGACCAGTGCCTCCAAAAACTAATGGGTAGACCGGTACAGCTCTGCAAGCAGTTAAAATTTACACACTTTCCACCGCGCCCTAAAAACGTTTTTATTCCAACAGGCTGGTCTGGCCTAACTCTCCCTTTTAAATTGGGTTTTAAATGTTTTACATAAATTGGATGTTTTTAAATTTGTTTTTGAGCCCAAATTATTTAATCTATTTTTAATAGCTTTTAATTTTTATATGTTATTTGTATTTTTATCTTGGCTGTTCACCATCCTGAGTCCCCTGGGAGTATATAAATATGATATATAAATAAATAAAAATAAATAAATAAATAAAAGCCTGGTAGACCAGTACCTCTGCTAAATCCTAAAGAATTGTCACATGACCATCAAGCCATGCCCATAAAATAAGCCCACAGAACCAGTAGTAAAAATTTGTAGAACCCACCCCTGATCGTTTTCCTATCTTAGTCAGCTCTCATCAAAAAAACATATAGTTCTATCAATTCTCAAGACAAAGATAGTTTGACACCCAGAGAATTCCTCAAGCATCACTTTCTAGACATGTCCTGACAGGAAGGACGGCAATCACTACAGAATAGTGCCTCAGGGGTGTAGCTGTGATTTTTCACATGCTTTTCTCCAGCTGCCCTGCAAATGGAGCCCTTTAAAATGTTCAGCATCCCCAGAGAAATTGCTTCTCACTGTCTTTATCACTATCCTAGTCTTTGAGACTTCTTTGGCTACTTCTTCAGTGACTGCCTTTGACGTAAATAGTCTAAAACAACCTGAAAGAGACCTTGCACCAGAAATGAATAAAATGGCTCTGGTCACAGTGTTTGTGGCACATGTTTTGGAACAGGCAGGGGCTGTGACCCTTTCACTCCTTTCCAGGTGAAGCTCAGTTTGTCTCTGAATCAGCAAAGACTGGCATTTTCATCTGGTGAAAGCTCTTTGAATTCCACTCACACTTCTTGTTGCTCGTTTTAAGAAATGGGAAAGAGATTAATTCAATCCGATGAATTATGGAACTCAAACTTTTGCTTCTAATACTGCTGGTGTCCCAGCCAGTCTCCGGGAAATTTAGAATGAAATGCCCACTAAAATTTGTGGACCAGGTTGAAAAAAATCCATGGAGCTATTACAGGCCAGGAGACTATCTCGTTAGTGTTGTCGTGACAGCTTCAAACATTGTTGTTCAGCCATTACATTTCAACATGGCTCCTTTTATGGTCTCTAATCGGTAAGTCATTCTGTGTGATGCAGTTGCATTTCTTTGGTTTGAAATGAAGTGTCTTCTTCATTTCATTTTTTCCCCCTACCTATTACAAAGTTGCAGGACAGCAGTAAATTCTTGAATCATTTTAATTTATAGGGCTGTCTTAAGTGGTCTTTCTTGTATGAGACTCAAATGCAAGGAAGGGGAGAAGGAAACTTAAAAGAACCCCAGAAAGAGAAAAAACAATACAAAGAATTTCCCCTTCCTCTTTCAGTCTAGATTTCATCATTTCAATATTGACTTTTATTCAATGTACTTATTGAAAAGGTTCCATAGTTTTGTCTCATTGCTATTCAATGCTTTCATAATGCCTTGGTAAGGCCACACTTGGAACACTGCATCCAGTTTTGGTCACCACAATATAAAAAAGATGTTGAGACTCCAGAAAAAGTGCAGAGATGAGTGTAGGAAGTTAGCACCCACCCCTTTCCTAGAAGAATGAAATATTTTGGGTAATATTAAAAAGGCAGAATATTATGTTTCCCTGTATGAGAAATGGAGAAGCATGTTTTTAAAGACAAAGCAGCTCCCACCTTCCTGCCCCCACCCTTTTGTTAATGGGCCAGAGGCAGAAACTCAATCTTTGTCGATGGACCTTCATCTGCAACACAATAGCAACAGAAACTAACACAATGGGACCCATCTAGACAGAAACTCACCACATGGCACCTGGGAAGATTACATCAGCCAGCAGGGCTAGCTAAGACCCCCACCCCCTGAGAGTCTGACAACCAATCAGGATACTCTTTCTGGGCCCCAGGAAGTTCAAAGCCAGAGAGAGCATAAAACCCGGAGACTCGCTGTATCTGCCCCTTTTTCTGTTTAGGAACTCAAGCCATGTGATCCTGTCCACCATTAAATCATCTTTCCAAGCAGTCTCCATGTTTCCAGGGTCTTTTTCCCCACTTGGAGCACAACCCAGAAGGATATTTCTTCCTACATGAGCAACCAAGATGATTAGGGATCTGGAGGCTAAAACATATGAAGAACGGTTGCAAGAACTGGGCATGGCTAGTTTGGTGAAGAGAAGAACAAGGGGTGACATGATAGCAGTGTTGCAATATCTAAGGGGCTGCCACAAAGAAGAGGGAGTCAACCTATTCTCCAAAGCACTTGAAGGCCAGATAAGAAGCAATGGATGGAAACTAGTCAAGGAGAGAGGCAACCTAGAACTAAGGAGAAACTTCCTGACAGTTAGAACAATTAAATCAGTCGAACAACTTGCCTCCAGAAGTTGTGAGCACTCCAACACTGGAAGTTTTAAAGAAGAAATTAGACAGCTATTTGTCTGAAATTGTTTAGGATTTCCTGCCTGACTAGGGGCCTGGACTAGGAGACCCTCAAGGTCCCTTCCACCTCTGTTATTCTGTTATTCCTTATCCACCTAGGAACAGAGAATGGATTGTATTTGGTGGTGGTATGTGTGTGTGATGGGTCACTTATGAAGCATGGCCCTCCTTTTATGGTGCTTACTTTAATCATTAGACAAATGAAAATAAGCACTACTACAAATAATGATATGCCATATTTGTGACTGTTAATTCTGTTGGAAGACTATCTCTATCCCATCTTCTAAATACTCTTAAATGATGATGGCTGACTATCATTTACCTCTGCCTTTGGATCAGTATTGGCTTAAGTTTCAATAGGCTTGTGGAGATAAAGTGGAATAAGTTAAATGAGGATTATGTTCATGCTGTTGATCATGATCATTAAATGATATTTTTTTTTACAGTAGGTTAAATATTGATATGACAAGTCTCTTACCCTTCGTTTTCGCCATTCAAGAGATCAATAAGGACAGGCAGCTCCTGCAGAATCTCACACTTAGCTACAACATCCATGACAATTATAAGAACACTCTTGGAACTTCGGGTACCTTGTTAGACATGCTGTCTACTGGAGAGGCCAATGTTCCCAACTACAGCTGTGGAAGGAAGGACAATCTCATGGCTCTTATAGATAGAGCTGCCAGTGACATCTCCATCCAGATGTCAACATTAGGAGGCATCTACAAAGTCCCTCAGGTTTGTCTATGCGTTTCTCTATCTGGCAAAATTAGTGGGTGAGGGGGTGGTGAGCGAGTAGTTTTGAGTAGTTCAGAGAACTGGCAAATACCACCTCTGGCTGGCCCCAGAGTTGGGTGGGAATGGAGATTTTGCAGTATCCTTCCCCTGGCACACCCACCAAGCCATACCTACAGAACCGGTAGTAAAAAAAAAAATGGATTTCACCACTGATTTAAGGTAAAGGTAAAGGTTCCCCATGCACATATGTGCTAATCATTCCTGAGTCTAGGGGGTGGTGCTCATTTCCGTTTCTAAGCCGAAGATCTAGTGCTGTCTGAAGATGTCTCCATGGTCATGTGGCTGGCATGACTAAACACCAAAGGCACACGGAACACTGTTACCTTCCCACTAAAGGTGGTCCCTATTTTTTCTACTTGCATTTTTTACCTGCTTTCGAACTGCTAGGTTGGCAGAAGCTGGGACAAGTAACGGGAGCTTACCCCGTTACACGGCACTAGGGATTCAAACCGCTGAACTGCCAACCTTTTGACTGACAAGCTCAGCATCTTATCCACTGAGCCACTGCATCCCTTTCACATAGATTTACTGGTGTAAAATTAAAGCTATGAAAACTGACAGACTCCCCAAATTCTGTCTTTTAGAACAAACAAAATTTCAATTAAGAAAATGTAATTGAATTGTACAATGACAAATTAGATTAGAAGCCGTGCCCTCTCTCTATACTGTATAACTTTGATACAATTGGAGAAGAAGCTAAAAAGATTGCTGCTCAAAGGATCCAGGATATCAAAACAGAGAAAGATATAGCCGTCCTTAGTAAGACTGGCACATTGAAATGGAGGAGCTGCTACAAATGTTCCATTAAAATTAAAAATTTACGTATGATATGGCAATTTATTGGAAGAAAACAGTTCAGCTGAAATGTGTGTAACTGGATTTGGCTCAGTGGTGGTTGCTACTGGTTCGGTCTGGATCTTGGTGTTGTGGCTCTGTTACCTGAGCCTGTGTCATCGGCAGGAGAGGATTCCGAGAGTGAAGGAGAGGAGTTGGCAAGGCCTTCCTCTCCAGGACCCTCCTCTCTGGCAATGCCTTCGGTGTCCGCTGAAGGGCAAGAGATAGGGCCGGGCCAAGCACGTCCACGCAGCCACAGATGGACAGTGATGAGGGTAATGAGTCTTGGCTGGATCCACGCCAGCGTCGCAGAGATAAGCGCGCACAACAGAAGAAAAGGCGTGCCCGAGATTAGGCTGAGTCACTGGACCACACCCCACAAGGTATAAAAGGGAGCGTGGTGGCCAGTCAAACCTTGTGACGAACAAAGCTGAAAGCTTCCACGCCATTCTGCATTGCCGGACTTTTGCTATAGACTTTGCTGGATTATCTCTGGACTTGATTGACTCTGTAATTATTGAGCTGTTTCCTTTGATGTACCAGAAGTGGGGAGAAGTTATCTCTCCTCTTCGTAAGTAATAAACTCTTGGCAGGCAGCCACTAGGTTGTTGCCAAGTTCCGTTATCATAAGGAAAAGGATTTTGCTGGCTGGTTTGGTCTTTAACTCTTGAACGTCTGTTGATGTGTGTGCGTGTTGGACGGGGACAGAACATTTGCAAACCGGTAGTAATGGCGGCGGGACATGTGCAGAAGCTTCTGAAAATATGATTTGCATTCTTTATTTTTTTTTACTTAATTGGTTTCTTTTATTCTGTTTTATATACTTCCTTGTTAATGTCATGTGTTTTGCCTTCTGTGTTTTGATATGGTCTAATAGCTAATCAACAATAATCATTCTAATGCATTGATTAGGACCAAGTGGGGTTTATTAAAACCTAATATTTTGGACTTTGCCTGATCTCAAATATATCATAGCATTCTCCATTGTTTTTTAGGTCAGTGATGTAAGTGTTTCAGAGGCTCTGAGTGATAAAAATCAATTTCCCTTTTTCTACGCAATGGCACCCAAAGAAGGGATCCAGTATCCAGGAATTATTCAAGTGCTCCTCTATTTCAGATGGACCTTGGTTGGTCTCTTTGCTTCTGACACAGAGAAAGGAGAAAAAATCATAAGGTTTTTGACTACTGTGCTTGTCAGAAATGGAATTTTTGTTGTTATATCACACCTATTCCTAAAAGCTAGACCTACAGATCACCTCAGGGATGCCTTCTCTAAGTGGAGACAAGTCAATGTCTTTGTTTACTATTTAGAATACGGCAACTTCCTGGATGGAATTCTCCTCGCTTACTTAACCCTTGAAGGTTTTCCAGGACCCATTGAAGGGAAAGTCTGGATCATCACTGTCAGATGTAAATGCCTTATTCTCCAATGTGTAAATAATGTATATATGGAACATCAGAGGTTAACTTATTCTTTGGACTTTAATGTATTCATAACTTACCACTCCCATTCCTAGCTCCACCCCTTGTATATATAAGGAGCCACCCTCACCATTCTCGTCGCTTCTACCTTGAATATTCAGTGAATATAGAATGCCTATCATAATTAAAAAGAAATATATTTAAAGCTCTAACTCCTATTATCTTTATTGAGTCTGATCCTGAAAATATTGCAACAAGCTGGTAGCAGAGGATGGTTAATTGACTCAATAAGTAATTAAAAATGTCCAAGAAAGATAGGCCCAACACCAGGGCCTACAGCAAAGAAATAGAAACTGATCAAGAGATGATCAACGAATCCACCAATGCGATTTCGAGAGAATCCGAAGAATACACCACTGAAGAAGAAGAACTAATGAGTGAAAATAATGACCAGAAAGAAATCGAAATAGAAAATAACGAACTCAGGTCAGAGATATTAAAGATACTAAAAAGCCAAAAGAATGATGAAAGTCTCATCGCGGACCTCCAGGAGATGCTGAAGAACAGCGGAGCAGCGAGAGAGAAAAACGTCATTAAAGAAAAGCCCAAAGATCAAAAAACCGTAAGTGAGATGACTACTGAGAAAATAGTTGTTAAAAAGAAAAGATGTGATCCCGCGCGAAATTTTGAATGGCAGCCATCTTGGTTTCAACGAACTTCAAAAGAGAATGGAGCAGAGCCAATCAAAACGCTCAGTTCAAAATTTCTGGCGCGAAAAACACTATCAGACGAAGAAAGTGAGAAAGAAGTCTCAAACTCTTCAGATGATCCAAAATCAGAAAGTGAAGACGATTTAACAAAATCTCAAGTAAAATCAGCAATGAAAACGCTTTTTGCTGCTTTTGGGCCAAGACTGAAAATTACCAAGACATCTACGAAGAAGCAAGAAATCAAACCGGCGACTCAAGACCTGCACGCTCCCATCCTGACTTCGAAAGCGACGACGCCCGAGCCCAGAGAGCCATGCCGATTTCGCCCTACACCACAGACAAAATCGAATACCAACGCACACAAAAAGAAGAAAAGAACCGTCACCACCACCAGAACCCCAAAAACCGAGCCAGAGACCGACTCATCTGAGGAGGAGCGGATCGAGAGAGCTGAAAGGGAGAGAACCTTCCACGACGCCACCAAAGAAGAAATGAGCAACGCGCATGTGCGAAACTACGTAGACGACCCAGAAGGACTTGAACTGGCCAGAGAACCGCGCAGACTCATTGCAAGCATCCCAATGCCGTTCTGTAATTTCCTGCACTTGAGAGATCACGGACTGCCCCAGGTTGTAAGTAATGGACAGAATAATGTAGGTAACTTACCCAGTGACTTCCCAAAACTTAGAATTGATGGCATTAATTTACAAGAGTGGTATCAACAGCTTCAGGTTATTTTCATGAAAGAAAATTTACTATTCTTTATAACTAGCCCTCCAAGAAGACCTTGGACTTTAAAAATAGATTGTTTACATCATAGAGCATTTTTCATAATAATATCTAGCGTGTCTCCTGCAATGTATCATAGCATCAAACCAAACCTAACTGTATCAGAAATAATTCAATGCATGTTTAATCTATTTCACAGCGATAGCGTAGCTACAACCACAAGAATGTCTAAGGATTTCTTTTCCTCTAGAGTAAAACCAGGGGTTTCTATAAGTGAGCATTTGATAAATCTAAACAAAATAAGAGCTGAGCTACAATTGAGGGGGGAAGTGATTTCAGATCAAACAATGAAAAGTGTTATTATCAATTCACTTGATCCATCATGGGATAGCTTTATGTCACACTTAGATACCATTAATTTGGGATATTTATCCATAGAAAGTCTATCTAACAAATTGATAGCAGAAGACAATTCAAGAAAAAATCGATCCAGTAACCAAACAGACCACAAACCTTTTAGGAAAGTAGTCTTTCAAGATAAACATAATGAGGCCTTTAGATGCTACAATTGTGGATCCAGGGAACATAGTAGAAGAGACTGCCCCAAAGTCTCAAGAGAGAGACATAGACCAGAATATAGGAGCAAATATAATTACAGACAATCTTCCACAGATAGACAC
The DNA here is from genome assembly GCF_029531705.1 of Pantherophis guttatus. The sequence continues at coordinate 22,087 of NW_026844111.1, forward strand.
AAATATAGAAGCCCACCAAATTACAAAGAAGGTAGAGGGGGTAGAGAAAATTCAAAAGAGAGGAAATCTGGGTCACTGAATGGGCTAAATAAACAAGACAGCACCAGAACACAGCAGGATGAGAATAACAATTGGCTTATTGATTCTGGTGCAACAAATCACACCACCAACAACAAAAGTATATTATCTTCATTTATAGAAGATAAGTTTGTGATAAAGGTAGCTAATCAAGAAAAGGTTCAAGTACTAGGCAAAGGAAATGTGACCTTGCCTGGTCTAGGGAAAATAGAGGGGGTATTATTAATCCCAGAAATACCTCACAACATACTAAGTGCCATAAAATTAAGCAGAGAGTCTGATATCAATATAGTTTTCTCAAAGGGGAAAGCAACTATAGAAAAGAACAAAACAAATGTAGGTACTGTAATGATAAAAGGAGGTCTACCCTATCTGATAACTAAAGAAAGATGTTTACATAACATTGATTCAAATATGGAAGATTGTATTGAAGCAGATGATGAAAATGTCAGTAACAGTGACAATGATGAGTGTAGAATAACTCATGATCACAAAAATACATACAAGGAAAAGAAACCAAAAATAGGTAAACCAATTCATGATGAGTGTGCTCACATCTTACACAGGAAGTTAGGACATGCAAGCTTTCCTGTAGTACAAAAAATGACTGAACACGCAGAAGGTGTCAAAATAAAAAATTGTGAAAATTATTTGGAATGCTCAGTATGTAAGTCCACCAAACTAAAAACCAGTCCCAGACCAAAAAAATCTAACAGATCAACTAACAATATTTTTGATTTGGTACATATGGACTTAGTTGGTCCATTAAGTCCCTCAATTACCTATAGAAAACGTTACTTCCTAACAATAGTGGATGACTACAGCCGATATGGTTTTGTTTACACATTAAAGCACAAGGATGAAACATTTCAGAAATTTAAGGAATTCTACAAACGTATAGAAACACAACATAATATCAGAATAAAGCAAATTATGACAGATAGGGGATGTGAGTTCATGTCTAAAGAATTCTCCCAATGGTTAAAGGATAGAGGAATGTTACATTTCACGTCCAATCCTTTTTCTGCATTTCAAAATGGAGTTGCAGAGAGGAAAAATTCCACACTACAAACCATGATTAGGTGCACATTAGAGGATGCTGGTTTAGGCAAACAATTTTGGTCAGAGGCATTACATTATTCGAATTACACTCAAAATAGAACCTGGTCCAGTATTGTGAATAAGACACCATATGAGGTGATGTACAATAGAAAACCCAAATTATCACACATGCACATATTTGGAGTCACTGCAGACGTACACATACCTAAACAATTGAGGAGAAAGGGAGAAAACGTATCCAGGAGATTAAGATTCATGGGATACGAAACTGGAACCAAAGGGTACAGATTTATTGATAGTAATAACAAATTTATAGTATCCAGAACAGCTGTGTTCCATGAACAGGCCAATTGGTCAAAATTGCACCTTAATGAAATATTTCCTAATAAATGTAAAGATACGATATCTTGCGAGGAAGGAACAACAGAAAATCAAAATATTAACAAAAGTAAGAACAAAACCAAAACTTGGACTAATAGTCAGCATAAAATAAAGACAGACACATTAACAAAAAAGGAAGCTAGATATTTGCATGATAACCATAGCAAGCCTGAAAGAACTATTAGAAACAATAGAAACCAAATACCAAATAAATACAAAGATTACATAATGCATATGAATGGAGAACAAATAACACCTAATACATATGAAGAAGTATTGAAACTTCCACATGAAGAAAGAGAAAAATGGGAACTAGCTATGGAAAAAGAGATGGAAAGTTTACAAGGATTAAATGTATTCACACCTGCGATCGCACCTAAGGATAAAACAATTATAGGTACCAGGTGGATTTATAAAATTAAGAACTTAGAAGGAGGCAATACCTTATACAAGGCTAGACTAGTTGCACAAGGCTATGCACAAAAATATCCAGAAGACTATACTGATACATATTCACCCACAGTGAGAACAGAGAGTGTCAAAACAGCCCTTGTAGTAGCATCTGCACTCAATCTGGACGTATTCCAATATGACATACAGACCGCATACTTACATGCAAAATTAGATAAGGAAATATATGTAAGAGCACCACACAGTCAATACACTAATAAGAACGAAATTTGGTTATTAAATAAGAGTCTGTACGGATTAAAGCAATCCGGCAAAAGATGGTACGATTGCTTGGTAAAAGTACTTAAGACCATGGATTTCAACGCCACCACTGCTGATAACTGTTTCTTTGTAAAAAAGAGTAATGATCATATTGAATTTGTATTAATTTACGTGGACGATATTTTATACATTGGAAAGCATAAAGAGAGCAGGGAAATCTTTGTAAATAAGTTAAATGAACACTTCTCACTGAAATCTCTGGGTAAAGTGAATAAATACCTTGGTGTGCAAATTAACAAAACTAAAAGGGGATTCAAACTTACACAGAAAGATAAAATCATCGAACTCCTAAACAAATGTAACTTAAATAATGCTAAAACCTGTGACACCCCTATGCAAACTGATTTTCTTAGAAACACTGATGAATCTTCCCCTGAGTTTAAAGACAACACATTTTACAGATCAGTTATAGGTTCACTCCTTTATATATCTAATTGGACTAGGCCAGATATTGCATTACCTCTCAATCTATTGTCAAGATATGTTAGTAAACCAACCTTGTATCATTGGGAAGCTGTCAAAAGAATTCTAAGATATCTGAAGGGTACATTAGATTTTTGTTTAATGTTGGAACCCAATAATGACAGAGAACCAAAAATTACTTGTTATGCTGATGCAGATTGGGCTGGTGATACATCATGCAGAAAGAGTACTTCTGGTTATGTTTTTCTATTGAATGATTGTCCAGTTTACTGGTATACTGGTAAACAAGAACTAGTAGCCACTTCTACTACAGAAGCGGAATATGTTTGTTTGTCCAAGGCTGCAAATAACCTTGTATGGTTCAATGATCTGATCACTGATGTTTGGAAGAAACCCACCTTACCATTTATTATGCATGAAGACAATAAAGCGGCCATTGAAATATCCAGATCCGATGCAATTGGACAAAGGTCCAGGCATATTGATATAAAGTTTAAGCATGTGAGACAACTGTCTCAAGACGGATTCATTAAAGCAATACATTGCGATACTTCTGAACAATTAGCTGACATATTAACAAAACCCTTACCTTCTAAACAACACAAATATTTAACTTCTAAATTATATGTATTATATTGTCCTGAATCAGAATGTAATTGGTGTTGTGTAACGAACCGGCATTTAGAGGGGGATTTGTCAGATGTAAATGCCTTATTCTCCAATGTGTAAATAATGTATATATGGAACATCAGAGGTTAACTTATTCTTTGGACTTTAATGTATTCATAACTTACCACTCCCATTCCTAGCTCCACCCCTTGTATATATAAGGAGCCACCCTCACCATTCTCGTCGCTTCTACCTTGAATATTCAGTGAATATAGAATGCCTATCATAATTAAAAAGAAATATATTTAAAGCTCTAACTCCTATTATCTTTATTGAGTCTGATCCTGAAAATATTGCAACAATCACAATTGTGGCAACATTGCCAATCAGAAGGGAAAGAATTTTCAAATATGTCCATAGTATTTGGAACTTTGAAGTGCAGGACAAAAAAAGGCCAACAAATTATGTCATTAAACCTGATATCTTTCTGAAAACCCGGTTTCAAGATCAATCTTTTCATTGTTCTGTTTCAAAGTACGTCTTTTCTCTCAAAGGCCGGAGAAGATGCACCCAGAAAGCACCACTGGAAACCCAACAGGAAAAAAACAGGTTACGGATCCCAAATGACCATCCTGTTTACAATATTGTTAAGACGCTGGCCATTGCCTTGAATGCCGCATATTCCTCCACAACAAAGAGGAGAAGGAAGGACAGCAAAAAGTCTTCAGCCGTGGCAGGTATGGTGATCTGTCCCCGTCCACACACACACACAAACACAGCCAGCCAAGGGTTAAGGAAGCACTTAGCACGCACCCAGGTCTTTATCTCCAACTTGGCAGTGATATACACACCGTCTGCCAAGTGCTTTTATTTCCACAGAAACAGAAAGATAATATACTCAGCGTACAAGAGTCCAACAAAAACAATATTCCTCTCAGCAGCTTCGGACGAGGCTCTAGTGACTATCCAGGGTTTGTTTTTGTTCGTCACAGGGATCACTGGCCACCACCCTCTATTATATAGTCTCTGGGGTGTGGTCCAGTGACTCAGTTCTAATCCCTAGCACGCCTCCTGAGCTTCTGCAATCGTTTATCATGCCTTCGTTGGCGTGCATCAAGGAATGACGTCTCTCCTTCACTCTCATCCGAGACACCTGTCTCCCGGCTAATCTCCTCTCCCTCGGCCGGCACCTGAGACAGTGCCAGAGGGGAGGGGCCTGGAGAGGGAGGCCTGGCTGACTCCTCTTCCTCATGCTTGGAGCTTTCTTCCTCCGATGGGATAGGCTCAGAGGGCGGGGCCACAACATATGGGATCTCAACAACATTATTTATTTATTTATTTATTTATTTATTTATTTATTTATTTATTTATTATTTTATTAATTTTTTATACTGCCGTTCTCCTGCTGGACTCAGGGCAGTGAACAGCCAAGAATAAAAACATCACATACAAAATTTAAAATTTTTAAAAGAATTAAACAACATTAAATGTTAAAATATTTAAATTTAGTAGCTAAAGCAGTGGTAAGCCAGAACACACAGCCTTTATCCTGCAGTGGATGGACAATGACTAAAATGATGATGATGGGGATGATGATGATGATGATATAGATATATTGGCACCAGAGGTGGTATTCAGCCGGTTCAGACCAATTCACCCAAACTGGTAGCGGCGATGGCAGGTGGGCCTGCCCACTCTCCCCAGCTCCAAGTCATGCTATTTAGGCATGTTTTCGAGGCCGGGCGCATCCGCGGTGAATCAGTGGTAAAGGTAAGTGAAATACACCCCTGCTTGACAGCCAATCTGATATCACCAGCCAACTAATATCCCTTCAATTCCCTTTCATTCAAATCAATAAACATTCCCATCAAATTAACTAATGTTTTGGTATCATTACACTACACTGCTACTAATTTATTCTAATTAATAAGCAGCACGTATATATACAAAAATGTGAAAATGAAATCTTAATGAAAGGTCTAAATTATAGCTGTTCTTTATTTATTTATTTTTAAATTTGATTTATATGCCGCCCTTCTCCGGAGACTCAGGGCGGCTTACAATGTGTTAAGCAATAGCCTTCATACTTTTGTATATTTATACAAAGTCAGTTTATTGCCCCCATAATCTGGGTCCTCATTTTACCTACCTTAGAAAGGATGGAAGGCTGAGTCAACCTTGAACCTGGTGAGATTTGAACTTGCAGTAATTTCAGGCAGCAGATGTAAGTGGATGTTAATTAGTCTGCTAAGCCACCAGAGCTCATAGCTCTTTTAAAAGAAACCATAGTTTGTCAAGTCTTAGTTTCTAAAAAATCAGATTTTTTCCAATTGGATTCTACTCATGCGCCTCTCTATCAGGAAATCATAAATATTTAGCTTTGTCTAATAGCTGCATTAAAAAAAAACATGATTTATTAACTTTATTGTATTACTCCTAGTGGACTCCTAGTATATTAGTCTTAGTGGACAACCATTTAGATATGAGCCAGCAGTGTGCAGCAGCTGCCAAAAAGTCGACACAGTTCTGGGCTGCATAAACAGAGGGATAGAATCAAGATCACGTGAAGTGTTAATACCACTTTATAATGCCTTGGTAAGGCCACACTTGGAATATTGCATTCAGTTTTGGTCGCCACGATGTAAAAAAAATGTTGAGACTCTAGAAAGAGTGCAGAGAAGAGCAACAAAGATGATTAGAGGACTGGAGGCTAAAATATATGAAGAACGGTTGCAGGAACTGGGTATGTTTAGTTTGATGAAGAAAAGGACTAGGGGAGACATGATAGCAGTGTTCCAATATCTCAGGGGTTGCCACAAGGAAAAGGGAGTAAAACTATTCTTCAAAGCACCTGAGGGTAGAAAAAGAAGCAATGGGTGGAAACTAATTAAGGAGAGAAGCAATTTAGAACTAAGGAGAAATTTCCTGACAGTTAGAACAATTAATAAGTGGAACAACTTGCCTGCAGAAGTTGTGAATGCCCCAACAGTGGAAATTTTTAAGAAGATGTTGGATAACCATTTGTCTGAAGTGGTGTAGAGTTTCCTGCCTGTGCAGGGGGTTGGACTAGAAGACCTCCAAGGTCCCTTCCAACTCTGTTATTCTATTCTATTCTATTCTATTCTATTCTATTCTATTCTATTCTATTCGATTCGATTCGATTCGATTCGATTCGATTCGATTCGATTCGATTCTACTCACAGTATATGAGAATGGATGATCAAGGACTGATTGTTATTCATAATTAGCCAGTTTTATGGGAAAGATTAAAAGACGAAAAACTTATTTGAGTACAGTTTTTATCCACTCAATTATCATACCATCCAACCCATTCTTAACTAGGCCCCTAATCATCACATCAAGTAGATGTAGTTTGTTAATAATTTTGCAAGTTACAAAAGTATTAAAAAAACCTTTCAAGTATGAAAAGACTGTATGAAAAAACAAACCAGTATTTCAGTTTTTAAACTTCCTACATGTCTCCTTTCCAGTTCCATTCGTTTCTGGATAAGAACGAGTTTTGCAATCTGTCCCAGAAGAGTCTCTACTTGGACCAAAATGGAGATGTAACAGCAGATCTAAATATCTTTAGCTGGGTGGTTTCCCCAAAAAAAGATCCCATCAAAAAGCGACTGGGAAGTTGCGAAAGACAGAGACTAATTATCAACCAAGATACTATTTCACAGCTACAGTTGCTGAACAAAGTGGGTCAGATTTGGTGTCTTTTCTTTCCCAAAGGTTCTTTTTCAAGAAACAACTAGACTTTTTTTGTTTTTCTTTGAAGACATTTCGCTTCTCATCCAAGAAGCTTCTTCAGTTCTGACTGGATGGTGGGGAAATGGGAGGATTTGTATTCCTTGCAGATAGCTGGGCATTTGCATTCTTTTAGAGTGTCATTGAGGCCACTTGGAGGTTTATCTGTATTCTCAGTGTCACCCGAGTAATACAAATGGGTGTGGAGCCTTCTGGGAACCCCTAAAAGGACTATGTTGTAGACAGGAGATAGATGATGTCATATCTGTCCCCCTCTGTTGAGAGAGGGCTATTCAATTTTGACATAGATGGCCTGTTTGACCCCTATTTCAAAGAAAAAACAAGAAAGTCCAGTTGCCTCTCGAAAAAGCTCTTTTTGGGACAACCATGACCTGGATAACTGAAAATCTTCATAGATATGTGTCTTTTCTCTGTTTTCCAAAGCCTTAGGCCCTATTTCATGTGGGCTAAGCCACCAGACTCAATGTCATTCACAGAGCCTGGTCTTCAGTACTGTTGACCAAAGTATCCTTTAGATGCTGTAATGTCGAACAGTGTTTTAAGTTAATTCAGACTTGTCCACCATGTGTGTCGGATGACAATTCTTTAGGACACAGATCATAAACCAGGAGCCTGGTTTAGCTCAACAGACAGAAGCACTGTAATTTTAACACCAGCTGTCTGCAATTAAAGTAAGATCAAATCTCGCCAGGCTCAAGGTTGACTCAGCCTTCCATCCTTTCTAAGGTAGGTAAATTGAGGACCCAGTTTGTGGGGGCAATAAGCTGACTTTGTATAAATATACAAAAGTATGAAGGCTATTGCTTAACGCACTGTAAGCCGCCCTAAGTCTCCGGAGAAGGGCAGCATATAAATAAAATAAAATAAAATAATTTATTTTTATTTTATTTTTATTTTATTTTGAATTTGTATACCGCCCTTCTCCCTGAGGACTCAGGGCGGTGAACAGCCAAATAAAAACATCAAATACAAATATTAAAATACAGTTAAATATATATATATATAAATTTGGCCCCATTAATTAAAATGATAAACAAAACAATTAAAAACACTTAAAAAGAATTAGGCCAGCCCGGCTTGTTGGAAAAAGAAGGTTTTAAGGGCACGGCGGAAGGCACTGAGGTCATGGATTCTCCTTATCTCTGGGGGCAATTGATTCCAGAGGGTAGGTGCCCCCACAGAGAAGGCCCTCCCCCTGGGGGTCACCAGCCTGCAAAATAAAATAAAATAAAATAAAATAAAATAAAATAAAATAAAATAAAATAAAATAAAATAAAATAAAATAAAATAAAATAAAATAAAATAAAATAAAATAAAATAAAATAAAATAAAATAAAATAAAATAAAATAAAATAAAATAAAATAATAAAATAAAATAAAATAATCCTTTTGTGTCCCTTCACAATCTAGTATCCCCATAAATCTGATGAGAGGGCTCAGGTATGGGGAATTGTGGTCCTTATGGCCTCGGATTTGCTTGTTTTTTGTCTTCAAAAAAACAAAGAAGTAGGCAATTACTTGACCAATTCCTGAGTTCAGATTTGGACTGAATCTGGAGAAATTTTAATTAAGATGGGATGGGGGGGTCACTGGTGCCAGTGAGAAATAAGCTTTGGAATTAGGATTCAGTTTGACCTGAGTGGTGATAATGTCTCCTGAAATATCAGGTCCATGGTTGGTGATATATTTAGCAGTCTGGACCTCACCAGAATTATCTATGGCTCTCCCCATTGGGATAGTGGAATAGGCCTTTTGCTCCTAGGAAAGAGGCCCAAGGTTTTCAGTTCAAGGGAAATTATAATCACTGGTCAGATGTGAGACAATGCCCTGAGACAGAAAGTTGAAGCATCCTTAATTTTTTTTTGTCAATTCCCTCCCTCCATGTTATTAAGTGGAAAAAATCCTTTATTTCGATGTGATATTTCAGAAGCAAAAGGGGGTAACTAGATGACAATTCTGCAAATAGTTGTATCTTTTATAATCTGGAAACAGTCAGAGATTTCATATTTACCTAACTGAAGCCTAGAAACTACTTGGCTAATGTTGATGTCAACCTCCATTTTCCATAGTTGGTGAATCCTAACCTTTTTCCCCCTTTGGTATTCCTTGTTTTCATTCTTAGTCTCTGCCTCAGTCCAAATGTGTGGAAAATTGTCATCCTGGATTTGTCAAGCGAGCTTGGGAAGGAGAGCCAGCTTGCTGCTATGACTGTGTTGCTTGTCCAGAGGGGACCATCTCTACTCAGGAAGGTGGGTGACACCAGAGGAAAGGGTACTGAGTTCGTCCAAATCCAGTTGTTGTGATCAATGTGCATGTTAATGATACATCTAAGCTTGACTATTTTGTTGTTGTTCTTTATTTTCAACATGCTCCATTATTGAATAGAATAGAATAGAATAGAATAGAATAGAATAGAATAGAATAGAATAGAATAGAATAGAATAGAATGGAATGGAATGGAATGGAATGGAATGGAATGGAATGGAACGGAACGGAACGGAACGGAACGGAACGGAACAGAACAGAATTCTTTATTGGCCAAGTGTGATTGGATGCACAAGGAATTTGTCTTGGTGCATACACTCTCTGAGTACATACAAGAAAATATACATTCATCAAGAATCATAAGGTACAACACTTAATGATAGTCATAGGGAAACAGTCAATATAAATCTTAAGGATACCAGCAATAAGGTTACAGTCATACTGTCATAAGCGGGATGAGATGGGTGGTGGGAACGATGAGAAGATTAATAGTAGTTAAGTCTACTAAGTAAATAGTTTGACAGTGTTGAGGGAATTATTTATTTAGCAGAGTGATGGCGTTCGGGGGAAAAACTGTTCTTGTGTCTAGTTGTTCTGTTGTGCAGTGCTCTATAGTGTTGTTTTGAGTGTAGGAGTTGAAACAGTTGATATCCAGGATGTGAGGGGTCTGTAACTTTTTTCACAGCCCTCTTTTTGACTCGTGCAGTATACAGGTCCTCAATGGAAGGCAGGTTGGTAGCCATTGTTTTTTCTGCAGTTCTAATTATCCTCTGAAGTCTGTGTCTGTCTTGTTGGGTTGCAGAACCAAACCAGGCAGTTTTATTGTTTTAAATTTATTTATTTATTGGAGGTATAAGGAAAAGATCTTGGGGTATCAGGTAAGAAGAGATAGAAGGACAAGGTGGATTGGACAAGATTACTTCTTCTGGAAGAAATCTTTCTTCTCCTTGTCAGATCAGAACTATCCTCTTAGGTTTACCTTTCTTAGGAAGATTGGAATTCTTTGAAATTTGAGGAATGGTTTCCAGTCAATGGCTTTTGCTCACTGAACCAATTTTAGATTTTGGGCCAAAGGATGCATTAATTAAACAGTCAATTTTTATTATGATCATAGCACCAGATAAGCAGAAAGATTTAATTAAGAGGACTACGAAGGGAGTGTGGTTGAGTTCAAGGGACAAGAGGAAGCCAAACAGAAGACTCAGCATAAAACCCTTACAGAAACATTGATGCCAATGTGGAGCTTATTCAGTCTTTAAAAATGTTATGAATCTAAATAAATTCATCTTCTCATTTTTAGAAACTAAAGACTTGGCAAAGAGAGATAACAGACTCAGTTTCTCCTCTTGAATTACTTCAGGAATTAATGTTGTTTTTTATTATGTTTTCCTTCCTTCCTTCCTTCCTTCCTTCCTTCCTTCCTTCCTTCCTTCCTTCCTTCCTTCCTTCCTTCCTTTCTTTCATCATTCGCTCTTGATACCTATCTCATACAAAGTTATCCTGGAGGGACCTAAACTAAAACAATCAATAAAATATTTTATAAAACTAGATTCAACCAATGAAACATTGACCAATGAAACATTGACTAATGAAACAATGACCAAGATTGCCAAGAAGGGAGATGAAGAAGTTACATATGATACAATCATTGCACAGGGCTTTGTTACCAAGGATCTCCAGGCCTGTTTAAAGACCACGTTATAAGGGATTTCCAGAAGGCCTCAACTATTAGCAATAGCAATAGCAATAGCATTTAGACTTATATACTGCTTCATGGTGCTTTTACAGCCCTCTCTAAGCGGTTTACAGAGTTAACATATTCCCCCAACAATCTGGGTCCTCATTTTACCCACCTCGGAAGGATGGAAGGCTGAGTCAACCTTGAGCCGGTGAGATTTGAACTGCTGAACTACACCTAGCAGTCATCTGAAGTAGTCTGCAGTACTGCACTCTAACCACTGTGCCACCTCGGCTCTTAGGGGCTAATATCAATTTGGGGCTAGTTAATGCCTCTGTTGAGGAATGGTTGTTACCACCACCTTACCTTGAAGGAGGCCGCAGTGCATCCATTTCTCCAGAGACTCTCCTTGGATCCAACCATGATAGATAACTTTCATAACACTGTCCCACATTTTGAAAGCATGAGTGTTGCTCGGTATTTAGGTTGATGGCTGAATTACAGTACCAAAGTAGCATTGGTTGCTCTTGCAGATGACCTCTGGATGGAGGTGGTGCAAGCATCATGACATTTCTGGATCTCTCAGTGACTTTAGATACCATCAACCAAGGTATTCTTCTGGACCAACTGGATGTGGGAGATATTGTTTTGCAATGGTTCTTTTTTCTTTGCATATGGCATCAGTTGATGTTGTCGGGGGAAGACATCAGAGCCTAATACCCTTCATTCCTCAGGATTTGATTATCTCTCTTTTCCTCTTTATTATTTACATGAAACTGATGGGTGAGTCATTTGCCACCACGGTGTATTGTATCATTCATACACCACCCATGGCAGGGTAAGTGGTGGTCTTATAAGGATGTTCAGCATGCAGAGGCTGTATGGATCTGAATGGGAGGAATTGACTTCAACTCAATCCTAGCAAGATAATACCTTTTTAAATTAGACACTGTGCAAGAAATATTACTTTCTGTTTTCTCAGATACTGAAAAATGCACAAGGTGTCCAGATGATCAATATCCAACTGAGAACCGAGTTCAATGCATCAAAAAAAGAATATCCTTCCTCTCCTATGAAGAACATCAGGGAGTTATCCTTGTCTCCCTTTCCCTTTTCTTGTTCCTAACCACAGGATTTGTTTTACTCATGTTCATTAAATACCTAGAAACTCCCATTGTCAAAGCCAACAATCGAGACCTGTCTTATATCCTCCTTGTCTCCCTCCTGCTTTGCTTCTTGTCTCCTTTTCTCTTCATTGGTCAACCAAGAAAAGTTGCCTGCCTTCTCCAACAAACATTTTTCAGCATCATCTTCTCAGTTGCCGTTTCTTGTCTCTTGGCCAAAACCATCACAGTGGTGTTGGCTTTCCTAGCCACAAAACCAGGAAATCGAATGAAGAGATGGTTGGGGAAGAGCTTGGCCAACTCCATTATCCTTTCGTCTTCTGCTGTCCAAGTTGTCATCTGTTCTATCTGGCCTGGAATTTCTCCCCCATTCCCTGACTCTGACTTCCACTCCCAACTTAGAGTGATCATCCTGCAATGCAATGAAGGCTCTGTTGTCATGTTCTATATCACCCTCAGCTACATGGGCTTCCTGGCTGCCATTTGCTTCACATTAGCTTTCCTGGCCAGGAATCTCCCTGGGGCCTTCAATGAAGCCAAGCTGATCACCTTCAGCATGCTGGTCTTCTGCAGTGTCTGGGTGACTTTTGTGCCCACCTATCTGAGCACCAAAGGGAAATACATGGTGGCTGTGCAGATCTTCTCCATCTTGGCCTCCAGTGCTGGTCTGCTAGGCTGCATCTTCATCCCTAAGTGCTACATTATTATTTTAAGACCAGACCTGAACACGAAGGATCATCTTACAGCCAGAATAAATGTAAAACCATGAGACATAACACTATTATGATATTGGAAGAATTGTAAAATTTCTTGTATTTGAAAGAAAATATTAATTATGTCCACTTAGATTGGATGCAGTAGTCCAAGAAAATCAGATGCATACAGTATATTTCTGGAATTGGAAATATATTGGAATTGTTGAATGACTTTTTGCAACTCCCTTCTCTATCATCTCAATCTATCCTGCTAAAGAGAACTCTGTGAATGTCATTTAGAGCAATTTGAAGTTTGGCAACTGCCAATGACCCTGAAACTTTAAATAATTAATTTGAGCAATTATTCTGACTGACAGTGGGTAACAGTGTATATGTGAGGCAGAGTATGTATGAAAAGAGTCGAGATGGATTCAGTGGATTTAAGAGAAGTACTTTCAGTCTTGTAAAATTGATGTTAACCAGTGGTGGGTTCCTCCCAGTTCGGCCCGGTTCGGCCGAGCCGGTAGTGATGACAATATGATGTCACCGGACCGGTTCTCTTTGTTCGGGAGCTGGGCCCTCTCTCCCGCCCCCTGTGTTATTCTTACCTTTTATTTGGCCCCACCCCCAATCTATTGCTGCCTCCTGAGTCCCAGCTGATTGGCTAGAAGGAAAAAAAATGTTTAAACTCTTGCCGTGGGGCTTCAAAGGGCCTCCCTACAGCTGCAGTTGCACCCTACAGTTAAAAGGCAGTGTGGTGGTAGACCAGTGCCTCCAAAAACAAATGAGTAGACTGGTGCCTCCAAAAACAAATGAGTAGACCGGTGCCTCCAAAAACAAATGAGTAGACTGGTACAGCTCTGCAAGCAGTTAAAAGCCTGGTAGACCAGTACCTCTGATAAATCCTAAAGAATTGTCACGTGACCATCAAGCCATGCCCACAAAATAAGCCATGCCCACAGAACCGGTAGTAAAAATTTTTAGAACCCACATCTGATGTTAACCCTGCAAATCCAGACAAGAAGCACCACTACAGAATCTTGGTGTGGTTCTTGGAGATAGCCTGATTCTAAGATCTAGTGCTCTTTAGCATAAGACCAGCACTTTTCTTTGAACTTGATAATTGATATGCAACCAGTGTAGGTTTCAGCTGCCCTCTTACACTTGCTTGTGTTTCGCTACCATCTGGTGACAGTCTGCCAAGAACTCTGGGGAGGGTGGATGGGAGCGGGAATGATTGGGGGAAAATGAAAGTGACTGCTGTATCTTCCCAAAAGGCTGTTTCAAGATCACCTGGGCGGGAGAAGAAGACAGATGCATACCCACCTCGCTTGAAGTGACCATTCTGAAAACATCTTACTTGAACCTGGTTAGTCACGGGGAGATCAGCAATGGGAGGCAGTTAAGGGAGGGAAAGATTCAACTTAGGGATTTTGGTGCACAATTCTCAGTTCTAGCTTTTTATTACTGCAGTACACTTGATTACTAATAAAACTATACCATTCTCAACAAATTGAGTCAAGGATGGTTTCTATTTAGAGGTTTAAATGGTGGCAGGTCTGACTGTAAAGCTGACCTAGGCCTCCCAAGATCATGAAGCAGACTCCTCATCCCAATACAACCTCTTTTATTTAGGTTAAAGGGAATTCCTCTCCAGCAAAGTCCTGGTAAACAGTCTTTCATGAGATTTCACAACTACAGACCTTTATCAGGCTTAGAGAGTTAATTTAATTTAATTTAATTTAATTTAATTTCCAATTTATATACCGCCCTTCTCCCTGAGGACTCAGGGCGGTGTACAGCCAAGATAAAAAACATAGGATACAAATATTAAAACATTTAAAAATATATATAAATTTTGGCCCGAAAGTTAAGAATCACAGACTAATTAAAAGAATTTAAAAATTTTAAAAATTTCTTCTTAGGCCAACCCGGCTTGTTGAAAAAGATGGGTTTTCAGGGAACGACGGAAGGCATTGAGGTCCTGGATTCTTCTTATCTCCGGGGGCAAGTGATTCCAGAGGGTGGGAGCCCCCACAGAGAAGGCCCTCCCCCTGGGGGCCACCAGCCTACATTGTTTGGCTGATGGCACCCTGAGGAGGCCCTCTCTGTGGGAGCGCACGGGTCGATGGGAGGTCGTCGGTAGCAGCAGGCGGTCTCGGAGATAGCTAGGCCCTATGCCATGGAGCGCTTTAAAGGTGATAACCAACACCTTGAAGCGCACCCGGAAGACCACCGGGAGCCAGTGCAGCTCGCGCAGGAGCGGTGTTACATGGGAGCGCCATGTTGCTCCCATCACTACCCGCGCTGCTGCATTCTGGACCAGCTGGAGCCTCCGGGTGCTCTTCAAGGGGAGCCCCATGTAGAGAGCGTTGCAGTAGTCAAGGCGAGAGGTGACGAGGGCGTGAGTGACTGTGCACAAGGAATCCCGATCAAGAAAGGGCCGCAACTGGCGAATCAGGCGAACCTGATAAAAGGTCCCCCTGGTAACAGCCGTCAGATGTTCCTCCAAAGACAGCTGCCTATCCAGGAGGACTTGCCAATATCTTGCCAGGCCAATATCTTCCAAGCGCCACGTTGTAGCAGTAATTACTTGGCATGAAGTCAGGAACAGATCTTCACCCTAATGAATTGAACTAATTGTCTCCTGTAAACTCCCCTCCCCTTTGCTCCTTTTTATTCCCTATGGGAGGGGCCATTCACTGTCCACCTGTGCCTTTACTCCTGAGTTGGCCCTTGTTCTTAGCTGTTCTCTTCTCCTGGCAGCTCTGTGCATGCTCACACTGGGAACAGGCTCCAGCTGTTCTTCTGCCCCACTGATATCCTACTCCGAAGGCAGTTGATAACTGTCGGATGGCCCTGGCCCCGTCTCTGCCTCCGACACAGAGCACTCATCAGAGCCTTCCCCAGACTCCAAGACTGGCCCATGTTCCTCTCCAACCACCTCACTGTCTGAGTCTGCCACCAGCTCTGCTGGTAGCTGGCAGGCCACAACAAAAGGTTGCATTGCCAATGAGCATCCAGACCATTGCATCCAACACTAGCTGAAATTTCTGAATGATTTTTGAAGAAATCCCTCCGGAGAACAAATTACCCAAGTGGTGATTATGGAAAGGATGGTTGACCTGCCAAAGTTGGGCAGAAGCACCTAGCCACAATCTTCATCTGTACTTCTCGCAGAACTATGAATCTAGATTCATAGTTTGAGGGGCTGCCACATACAAATGGTTGCCCAAACTCTTCTTAAAAACTTCCAGTGTTGGAGCATTTACAACTTCTAGAGGCAAGTTGTTCCACTGATTACCGTCTTTTTTGGAGTATAAAACGCACCGGATTATAAAACGCACCTACGTTTACAGGGGGAAAACAAGAAAAAATAGTTTTTGCCCTCCCCAGCCCCCAGAAGCACTCTGCAGTGCTCCACATGGCCCATTTTCACCAAAAACCGGTGCGTTTTTGGGCTCCCAAGCCCTCCATGCATCGCATTTTGGCCCTCGCAGGGCCCCCAGAAGCACTCTGCAGTGCTCCGCACAGCCCGTTTTCAGCAAAACCAGGTCCATTTTTGCCAAAGTGCAGAGTGCTTCTGGGGATTGGGGAAGGCGAAAATGCGACAGACTGTGGGCTCGGGAGCCCAAAAACAGGCCAATTTTTGCCAAAAACAGGCCATGCGGAGAAGTGCAGAGTGCTTCTGGGAGCTGGGGAAGGTGAAAACATGACACTTGGAGGGTTCAGAAAGCCAAAAATGCCCATATTCAGTCTATAAGACTCACCTAAATTTTCACCCACTTTTAGTGGGGGGGGGGAGGTGCATCTTATACTCCGAAAAATATGGTAATTGTTCTAACTATCAGGAAAGTTCTTCTTAGTTCTAGGTTGCTTCTCTCCTTAATTTCCATCCATTGCTTCTTCAGGTGCTTTGAAGAGAAGGTTGACTCCTTCTTCTTTGTAGCAACCCCTGAGATATTGGAACAAAAAGCATATACACACAACGAGAACAAGGGCCACCAGGTGACCTCAAGCCTGCTTCTGGCGGGATGTGGCAAGAAATAAGGCCTCCCTGTTCACCAATTGATGGTCACCACCATCACCTCAGCTGCAGACCTCCCAGGCAATTGTTTATTTAATAAAATAAGAAACTTCAAAATATAAAGAATCTCCAGTGTCTTGCATATGCTGGAAGGGCAACGTAGAGCAGGGGTGTCAAACTTATGTCGTCACGATGTTGTCATGTGACATATCATTATTTTTTCCCCTTCACTAAACCGGGCATGGGCATGGCCAGTGTGTGACACATCCGGCCCATGGGCCGTGAGTTTGACAGGCCTGACATAGAGAGTGTCAAGGAAAAAATAAATAAATACAAACTTCTATCCAATCTATAACTTTCTCCCAATTTACCCATCCATACAGTCCACAGGCTGCTACTTTCCTGTCTCTTAATAAGGTCTCATTCAAAAATTTATATTGCCAGAACAAGTGGGAAATGAAATGTCCCTTCATGAAGAAATAATTTTAAACTCAGCTTTGATTTACCATAAATATATGGAGATCTAATATAAAAGAAAATCACAAACAGGCCCTACTCTGTTTGTGTTCAAGGGTGTTCAAGGCAGTGGTGGGATTCAGCTGGTTCTATCCGGTTAGGGTGAACCGGTAGTGGTGACTGAGGGAGGCTCCGCCCACCCACTCGGATGTAATTTGCGAGCAATGTGCATGCACTCACATTTGCAAACTGGTAAGGAAGGTAAGTGTATCCCACCTCTGGTTCAAGGGTACTGATCTGTTCAAGGGTACTGATCTGTTCTTTGGTGTAGAAGACAAGTAGCATTAGAATTAAGTCTCATCAACCTAGAATGGCACAAAACTCCATACTTATGGGTGATCTTCCCTAGCTGTCTATGGAGGCAAAATACCAGGATAGCAAAAGTCAATTACTTAGATGGTGAACTATCTACCTGCAGCATCACTTTTTGTACATGTCCTGACAGGAAGGAGCCAAAACACTACAAAACAATGTCCCCCAGATGTGTGTCTCTGTTTTTTTTCCCACCAACATGTTTTTTTCTGCATAATCCTTCTTTGCACATGGAACCCCAAAAGACCTTCAAGATTCCCAGAGGAGAAACTGCTCCTCACTGTAATTATCACCATCCTGGTCTTTGAGACCACTTCTGCTACTTTGCTGTAAATATCAAACTGAAGCAACATGGAAGGGATTTTTCGTTAGAAAAGAATAAATGCCTTAGAGGACACTCTGTGTGATACAATTTTTGGCTTTGCTCATGAATGTACCTTTCTATCCTTTCCAAGCGAAGCTCAGTTTGTCTCTGTCTGAATCAGGAAAACCATCTTGTGGCATTTCCATCTTGTGAAAGGGCTTTCAATTCATCTACCTCCTCTTATTGTTCTCCTTTAGAACTGGGAAGGCAATTGAGAGTTATATGAATAATGGACCTCATCTTTCTGCTTCTGATATTGCTAGCATCCCAGCCAGTCTCTGGGAAATGTAGATTGAAGTGTCCGCTAAATTTGAAGCACTGGGGTGGAGAAAATTCTTATTACAAGCCAGGGGACCATATCATTAGTGTGGTCACCACTGCAACAAAACTATTGCACACAAAGTTGCCTTTCAACTTTCCACATAGTCAGTTTCGCACGTAAGTCATTCAGTATGATGGAATTGCATTCCTTTCATTTGCATTTCTAGCAATCTTCTATTTTTCTTCTTATTTCATTTACTCCTGGATGGTAGAATATGTCTAATTTCTTGAGTTGATTGATATTCGTGGCTTCTCTGTTTTGTCTTATTTGATGAAAGAGTCCCAAAACAAAAAATCAGGCAGAAAAAAATCCTGAAAGAATCCAAGTTATTTTCCCCTTCATGTCCAATCTTGATTTCAACACTTCAAAACTGAATTATTAAAAGAGTTATACTCACCTCTGCCCAGCCTATTTCTGTATTTTTATGGCCATTCATTGATATTCAAAGCCAAATGTTTATACAAATAGATTGATTTATTTTTAGAGTTGCTTTTCTGAGTCACATGTGAAATATCTCCTTCCTATTCTGGTGCTTCTACTTTAATGATTCAATGATTTTCAATACTGGTTATTGGACAAACAAAAATAAGCCCTACTATAAATAATGATCTATTTGTGATTATTAACTTTGTTGGAAGTTCACTCTTCTCAACATTCATAAAAATTAAATAGGTATGGGTGACTGTAATTAGTCTCTCATTTGGGATCAAAATTGGATTAAGACTCAGTAGGCTTCTGAAGATAAAGATACATAAATAAAAATATTTGATGATCATGATGATGGCATGAATATTTTTTTACAGTAGCTTGTCTACTGATAAGTCTAGAATCCTTGGCTTCATTTTTGCCATTCAAGTGGTCAACAATAACCTCCAGCTTCTGCTCAATCTCACTCTGGGCTACAACATCCATGAGAAAAATATGAATGCCATTGCCACTTCAGATGCCTTACTGGACATGCTCTCAACTGGAGAAGCCAACGTCCCCAATTACAGCTGTGGAAGGAAGGACCATCTTTTGGCTCTTCTTGATGGAGCTGCCAGGGACATCTCCATCCAGATGTCAACCTTAGTAGGCCCCTACAAAGTCCCACAGGTTTGTTTGTGTGTGTTTCTCTAGCTGGTAAAACAGGTGTGGTGGTTGTCAGTGAGCAATAGATTCAACCATATCTTCTCTATGGAATTCAAAAGATGCTTTCCACCATGGCCATTGTAGGTGTCACGAATATAGATTGGGATTCACAATGGGGAGGGAGAAAGGTTCAAAACAGACATATCCTCTTAAGACACCATTCCCATTGTTATGGGAGCTTCTTCTGAAGGTGAGGAGAGGCTCTGGGTCCAATCAAAGAGTGTTCTATAATGGGAAGCTCATATTTTGTAAATGATCTTTGCAAAAAAAAAAAATTTTTCAATGTCTAATTGAAACTATGGAAACTGACTGACTCAAATTTGTGTCTGTTTCAACAGACAAAATTTCAATTAAAGACCTACAGACAAATTATTTTAGTAGCTGTGCTTTCTCTGTCCCTTGCGCAACTGGAGAACAAGCTAGAAAGTTTGTTGCACAAAGAACCTGGGATTTTCAAGAGAAAGAAATAGCTAATGTAGGTAAGATTGGGAAGCTGAAATGGATGAGCTGCTACAAACATCCCTTCCTAATTGTTCAGTATTGAAACTCAGAAATGCCTAAACATCTTTGGACAGTATTTATTCAAGCAAGATTTGAGCAGCTGGACAAAATCTTTATGGAACCTCTCTTCCCTTATAGAATAGAATTCTTTATTGGCCAAGTGTGATTGGACATACAAGGAATTGGTCTTCGGTGCAAAAGCTCACAGTGTGCATAAAAAATACAAGAATCAAGATGCAACACTTAGTGATAGAGATATGATACTAAATAAGCAATCAAAATCATACTAGAAAACTAAAATTAGAAAATTATAATTTTATATAAAATTATATATAAAAATTATAGCAAACAAAGTTATATTTGTGGATTTTTGAGAGATAGAGGATGTAACGCACCTATGATTTGAATTCCACTGTGTAAGAAGTCAATATCTTGGACTGCACATTAGATGAAAGACCTATTGGCATCTTTATATTAAAACAACATATTTGCTGGGTGATCAAAAATTGAAATGTATGTATAATAAAGGTAAAGGTAAAGGTTCCCCTCACACATAAGTGCTAGTCATTCTAAGCTAGCATGACTAAGGCTCACGGAATGCTGTTACCTTCCCACCAAAGGTGGTCCCTATTTTTCTACTTGCATTTTTTACAAACTGCTTTCAAATTGCTAAGTTGACAGAATCTGGGACAAGTAATGGGAGCTCACCACATTACGCGGCACTAGGGATTTGAACCACTGAACTGCTGACCTTTCGATCAACAAGCTCAGCATCTTAGCCACTGAGCCACCACATCCTCATGTATAATAGGGCTCCTTATTTGAACAAAACAGTTCAGTTGATGGTAGAGATGATATATAAATATAATTTGCATTAGAAACAAAGAAACAGGGAAATATACAGTCTAAGAGCAATCAACAATAATTTTTCATCCAAACCAAGTTGGATTTATTAAAAGTAAAATAATATTTTTGACTTGATCAGTCCCCAAATATAACACAGAATTCTTCATTGCTTTTCCAGATCACTGACAAAATTGTTTCAGAGGCTCTGAGTGAAAAAAATCAATTCCCTTTTTTCTACCGGATTTTCCCCAAATTAGGATTCCACTACCCAGCAATCGTCCAAGTGCTCCTGCATTTCAGATGGACCTTGATTGGTCTCTTTGCTTCAGACACAGAGAATGGAGAGAATTTCATGAGAACTTTGTCTCTTGTGCTTTTCAGGAATGGGATTTGTGTTGTTATATCACAACTATTCTCAAGGACTACACTTATATCATCCTTCAGGGATGCCATCACTAAGTGGAGACAAGTCAATGTATTTGTTCATTTCATGGAATACGATTCTCTTCTGGACAGAATTTTTCCTTTCCATACTGTGTTTAACCATTTTCCAGGGCCCATTGAAGGGAAAGTCTGGATCACATCATTCCTGGGAACATATAAAATAAACCAGAGCAAACTGTTCAGATATATACATAGTATTTGGACCTTTGCTTTTCAGGAAAAAAAAAGACCAAAAGATTATTATTTTCAACCTGACGTATTCGTGGAACAGGAATTTGAAGATCATTATTTTCTCTGTTCTGTTTCAAAGAATGTCTTTTCTGTCAAAGGCCGGAGGAGATGCACCCAGAAAGCACCACTGGAAAACCAACAGAAAAGGAACAGTATATGGATCCGAACTTACCACCATCTTTACAGTGTCATTAAGACTCTGGCCCATGTCTTGAAAGCTGCATATTCTTCCAGATCCAGGAGGGGAAAAAAGGAGGGTGAAGAAAGATTGGCAACTCCAAGGCTGCAGCCATGGCAGGTATGGGGACCCAACAATCATCCAATAACCAGATTCCTAATTTTCCACTCCAGTAGACCAATATGGCTATTATCGTTGTCTTTCATTGAGGTTAATAGCTCCTTTGATCTTGTCAGAGTTTAGGCAGCGTAACTAGTATTATGAGATAAACCCAGGAGCAAAACACAGCACACAGCACACAGAGCCTTTAGATAAATAACAGTGGTTTTTTCTACAGTTAAATATTTACAGACTTATACATGGTTAAATACCTTTACAGCTACTGACACATAGAGAGCAATAATATACACAATGAGAGAACATGAGGAGAATGCATGAGGAGAAGGAAACACCCTCTAATTGCTTCCCTTATATAGGCAGCCTCTTACTCAGCTTCTTAAAGCGGCAGTAACCCTGCTGCCTCATTCCATTGTATCAGCATCTGGTTGCCTCCGTTTACAACTTCTCATCAGCTTACAGCTATTAATTCTTTATACCCTGACAGATCTTCCTTGACTTCATTGTCCTTCCATAAACTTCATCCAGTTTTTGTGCAATGTCTTCTCCGTAGACCTTTGTTTGCAAGTTGACCTTATACTGGAGTTGGGGTCACCCCAACCAGAACATTCAAGGAATTATGGAAGCATTTTCCTTCTTTCCATGAGCACCACACTACCAACTTGAAGTCAGTTTGCAATCAACTACTATTTTGAGACCACATTCACAAATATTATATATTATAAAGTTTGGTATCCGTCACACTGCTTCTAGTGAATTATTAATGCCATTATTTTCCAATTCATATGATTATTAAAGCTTAAAATGTTACTACCAATTTTTAAAAACCATTGACCATTATACATATAGATCTGCATTGTAATTATCATTTTATTTTCTTACCTAAGAACCCATTGTTTGTCAAGTCCTAGCTGCTAAAAATGAGATTTTTTTCTAATAGATTTAATTTTTGCAATTCTTTCTATCAGTAAATTATCAATATTTTTCTGGATCTGTAAGGTCTTGCCTCTTCTATCCCCTCAAGAAAGCAGAACTCTTGAAATAATCAGCATTTCCAAAGGAAACTTTTATTGAGAGATAGTGATAGCAAGGAGGGGAGGCAGGATCTAAAGTTCCCACATGAAAACTTTAGATTAAAAGTTGTAGAAACCCCTCCCCTTTGTCCCTTTTGTCCAGTCCGTCATGAGCCAATCTCCAGGTATGAAATTGTTGTGAGAATTTCAACCTGAGAAGGTGATACGGAGCTTTTCTCAGGTGTCATGTACTTTTCTTTCTGGAGATGAGACAAAACAGATGGCCCCAGGCACATCCCTCCCTTCCCCCCTCCCCCCGCCGTTCCCAGGAAGGTAGATCAAACTAAAGGAAAGATCAAAGCTAGGAATAGGTCATAAAATATTTTTGGGTCCTCCCAAAAATCCCTCCCACCAGAATGGCATCGTCCCAATAGGGATCTATGGCGAACTGACAGGATCCTTCACATTTTTTAAAAGAGATCAAAATAACTTTAAGTGTTGATAGAAATCTTGCATTAGGGTATTAGTCAACTATTTCTGTCTATGTTAATGAAAATATAGAATTATAGCTAAGGGCTAATTGTTATTAAGAACTCCAGGTTTATGAGCAAAATTGGAAATAAATTGAGTACAATTTTTCAGACAATTATAATTCATTTACTTATCATGCTATCCAGCCCTCACTTAACTAGCTTCCTTATTATCACATCATGAAGTAGTTTGTCAATACTACTCAAGTTATATCACCACTATTCCCACAATCCATTAAGGAAGTATAAGGACATGTAGGATTGACCTTTGGGGATAGGAGGAAGAGATGCTGCCTAAAAATGATCAGATAAGATAGAGGAAGATACATAACAGGCAAAGAAAGAAACTCAGGAAGGATCCTTCCTAAACGTTTGTGCTGTAAAAACTATTCGTGAGAGATTACCCTGTTTTCCCCAAAATAAGACATCCCCTGATAATAAGCCCAATCGGGCTTTTCAGTGCATGGAAATAAGGCCAAGTGCTTATTTCAGGGTTCAAAAAAATATAAGACAGGGTCTTATTTTCAGGGAAACATGATATTTATTTATTTATTTATTTATTTATTTATTTATTTATTTATTTATTTATTTATTTATTTATTATATTTCTATACCGCCCTTCTCGCGAAGGACTCAGGTCGGTGTACAGCCATGATAAAATAATACCAACACAAAAATTAAAAACAATTTAAAATAATTTAAAGCATTGGCTGTATTTAAAATCCCTAGCTAAAACCCCTTTAAAACCATTAAAACTCACTTAAGTTAATTCATTCGGTCAGGCCGGCTTGCTGAAACAATAAAGTCTTCAGCGCACGATGGAAGATGCGGAGGTCGGGGATCTTCCTTATGTCCGGGGGCAGCTCATTCCATAGGGCAGGAGCCCCCACAGAGAAGGCTCTCCCCCTGGGGGTCGACAGCCGACATTGTTTGGCCGACGGCACCCTGAGGAGGCCCTCTCTGTGAGAGCATATTGGGCGGTGGGAGGCATGCGGTGTCAGAAGGCGGTCCTGTAAGTATCCTGTAATTTCCCCCTTGCAAAGTTCTGTTAATGTAGCTTAACAATGTACTAGAATTACCCTATCATTACCACATAGAAACATTTTTCACTTTTCAGAACACCTTGTTCTCCCAGCTAAGCATATTTGCACATTAGACAAATGTAGAATAGAGATTCAAGCATGAAAAGACCACCTGTGATAAGAAACCAAAGTTTCTGCTCTTAAAATTCTTGAATGTCCAAGTCTAGTTCCATCCCTTTCTGGAGAAGAATGAGTTTTGCAATCTTTCCTGGAGGAAACTGTACTTGGACCACAATGGAGATGTAGCAGCAGATCTGAACATCATAAGTTTGGTGGTTTTCTTCAAGGAATATCTTATGAAAGAGCACTTGGGGAGTTTTGCAAGACAGAGTCTTACTATTAACCAAGATGCACTCTCACAACTAAGGTTGCTCAATAAGGTGAGGATAATATTGGTGTATTTTCTCTTTTGCCAAAGCCTTGGGACCCATTTCAACTGGTCTAAGCCTAGTCACTGTACTATAGACCAGGATGCGCAGGTGGTTGGACTGGAAAACCTCCAAGGTCCCTTCAAACTCTGTTGTTCTGTTATTCTGTTCTGTTTTACTGTTACTGTAAAAGGGAACCCTGTTTTAAGGTGATTCAGTCATGTACAACATGGATTCTGGGTGACTATTGCTTAGGACCCAGATCATGGCCCTTTTGTCTTCCCTCTGTACTTTAGTGCGGGAAAACCAAGTCCTGTTGTCTTTTGAAAAAGCACCTTTTGGTTTTCTTTGTATTTTAATTGGAAGACTGTTTTTGACAACTTTGAAAGGGGGGCGGGGTATGTGACTTTGCAATATTTCACATAGTCCAGGAGAAACTTTTCCAGATACTACTGTTTTTTTTTTCTTCATCACAGTTTTATTGTATTTTGATAAATCTGATAGAATAAACAATTTTAAAATATTTTTTTCTAATTTTTAACATGAATAGATCATCATACTTTGAAGTCATAACTATATGAAGAATGGAGGACTTTTTATCAAAACTTATATGTTAAATTGGGGGAACTGGAATATGAACTTGTCTGTTTAGTGGGGGATTTCAATGCTGTAACAGATAGAATGCAGGATTATGTCCCGGGAAACATACAAGGAAGGTTGAAGGATATTAAGAGAACATTACCAAAAATTTGTAACGATTTAAGGGAGGAATTTGGATTACAGGATATATGGAGGTTGAGAAATCCCAATAAAAATCAATATACTTATTTCTCTCCCAGACACCACTCGTGGATCCGAATAGATAGGATATGGATGTCGCTTGAGTTGAGGGGGTTGGTCTCGGAAGTGGAAATAGGGCCCAACCAGTGGGCAGACCATAACCCGCTAATGGTAACTTGGAAGATCCCACATTGTAGGAAGGGTAGATGGATAATGAATATAGGTATTCTGAAAGATGAAGAATTTATGAGTAAATTTAAGAAGGAGTTATATCTTTTTTTCCAGGAAAATAAGAAAGAGGATACTTCAATATACAATACATGGGATATGGTTAAGGCAGTGATGAGGGGATGGTTAATCAAATATATGATTGATAAACGTAGGGCAGGAAAGAAACACCGAGACAACCTCTTGAATAAATTACAACGGGTCGAAGAAAGGATGCAAAATGGATTAACCCAGACAACATTGATAGAGGAAAGGGAATACCGGCAACACCAGATTAAATTATTAGATCAAGAGGAATTAGCAAATAAAATAAAGTGGACTAAACAAATTTTTTTTGAAAGGGCGAATAAAACAGGAAGATGGTTGGCTTACCAGCTTAGAAAGGAGCAGGAACAACGGAGAATAGAAGGGCTGAAAGATGTAATTGGGAATCTTCATTGTACTAAGGAAGGCAAGAGAATGGTAGCTCAGGATTTTTTCACACAGCTTTATCAGAAAGGAGAGGAAAATATTTGTGAAATTCAGAAATATTTGGAAAAGACAGACTTGCCTAAAGTCTTGGAAACAATGAAGGAAATTCTTAATGCGGAATTTACGATGGAGGAAGTAGAAACAGTTATGAAAGCACAGGCGAATGGCAAAACCCCGGGTAGAGATGGCCTTCCAGTTGAATTATACAAAATAGTGTTTGACATGGTAGGAAGACACATGATGGATTTATTCAATGCGGTTATGAAAGAGGCTCAGGTTCCAGTATCTTGGACTGAGGTTTATATTTCTATTATCCCAAAAAAAGGAACTGATCTATCTCTTATTAAGAATTATAGACCTATATCATTACTAAATTCCGATTATAAGATATTTGTGGGGGTTCTTGCAGCCAGGCTTAGCTGCTTCCTTAACCAATTCATTCATTCAGACCAAAATGGCTTCCTTCCTAATAGATATCTACGAGATAATCTTAGAATTATCATGAATACACTAGAATTTTTTGAAAATCGCCCGGATAAACAATTAGCTTTAATTTTTGTTGACGCCCAAAAGGCGTTTGACAGAATCAGTCGGGAATTTATGATTTCTCAATTGGAATATATGGAGTTTGGTGGGAATTTTATTCGGGCAATTCGAGCTATCTACTGGGAGCAGACTGCAACAGTTCTCATAGATGGAGAGGAGACAGGGAGAATTTAAATTCGTAGAGGTACAAGACAGGGATATCCCCTTTCCCTGTTGCTATTTGTATTAACTTTAGAGCCCCTGCTTAGAGAAGTGAGAGGAAACACGGAAATAAGAGGAATGAAGATTGGGCAGGAGGAAGTTAAAGTCCAGGCTTATGCAGACGATCTTGTATTTATCTTGGATCAACCACTGGACTCGGGCCTGAAATTATTACGCTTGATTAGAGAGTATGGGAAGGTAGTGGGATTACTGATGAATGAAGAAAAAAGTAAAATCCTAGGAAAAATATGACTCAGATGCAAAGGCAACAGCTGAAGCAGTTAATGGGTTTAAGAATAACAAATAAAATTAAGTATCTGGATATATGGTTGACTGCCAGATGCTCCTCCATAAAGGAGGATAACTATCTTCCTCTTTACAACCAGATGCTCAGAGATCTAGAAAGATGGAAAAATCTCCAGCTATCAATTTTGGGAAGGGTGGCAACCATTAAGATGTGCGTGTTACCCAAATGGTTATTTCTATTCCAAACAGCCCCGGTAAGGTTGAATAAAGAGTTTTTTTACAAATTTGGATAGGAGTATATCTAAATTTATCTGGCAGGAAAAGAGGCCACGGATTAGACTTAAAATGTTACAAGAACCCAAAAATAGAGGAGGATTTGGACTCCCAAATTGGGAGCTCATCACCAAGAAGCGAACTTGATTTGGGTGAAAGAATGGATGATCCTACAAAAGAGACGACTTTTGACATTTGAAGGAGCCGGTCTTCAACATGGCTGGCACTATTTTCTATGGCCAGGAGCATCCAGCCACCCTAGATACTTTGATGATCACTATTTATGTAGGACGCTTGGGTACACTTGGGAAAAGATTAGAAGAAGAGTATATTCAAAAGTTCCATGTTGGATTTTGGCGCAGGAAGCTCAGATTTACCCGACATTGTATAAAGGGGAGAAAACCTTGACGTATGAAGTTTTTTTGGATGTTCAGGGTAATCCAAAGTCACGAGAATTACTAACTCTTCAAGGATATAAGATAGACTGGTGGTCTTATTCTCAAGTGCACTCCAGGTATAAAAAAGCTTTATATAGTGAAGGAATCTACCGTAAAAGACAAGAATTGGATAAGATCTTATTAGAAGGAGGGAAAGGGATACTATCTAAATGTTACGCATATTTATTGTCTTTGCAGATAGGACAGGATGTAGTGAAGGATTCTATGATAGCGTGGGGGAGAAATTTTGGATATCCCCTTGACTTCCAGCAATGGGAAGAGATTGCTGTTGGTTGAAAAATATGAAATTAACCATGGCTTCTTCATACAAAGAAAACATATATAAAATGGTCTACCAGTGGCATCTCCCCCCTGCGAGACTAGCTAAAATGTTTCCCGGGACATCTGCCTGCTGTTGGTAGTGCGGTACAGTAATGGAACTTATTTTCACCAATGGTGGACCTGCCTGCAGGTGGTTAAATATTGGAAAAAAATACGGCAATGGATTTTGGAAATTACACAGATTAATTTGGAATTAAGGCCCGAGATTTTCCTATTGGAGGCAAAACCTTTGAATGTTAAATCAGATATATGGTTCTTGTTGATTCACATTATTACTGCAGCAAGATTAGCATATGCGCAGGAGTGGAAAAATCAATACTTACCGATGGATTTGAAAATAATATATAAAATTAATGAGTGTGTAGAATCAGATAGATTAACTAGATTGATCAATGGTAAAAAAAGATTCAGAATTTTATAACAGTTGGAAAGTATGGGTCCAGAAAAGGTGGGATAGAATAGATATATGATGATGTATATATATGATGGCAAATATGTATGTATAAAAAAATGACTTTATATTTATGGACAATGTAATCACATTATACCATGGTGGCAGGATTGTATATTTTATTTGTGTATTAGTGTATAGAATATATTAATAAAAATTAAAAAAAAAATAATAATGGAGGAATGCATGGTAATACAACCATAAGGAAGAACTCATTGGTTGTAACTTAATGCTTAAATTTTTACTCAGATCCATTCCTCCAGACTTTATCAAGTAGAAAAGTTCTTTCCTACAATGTAATATGCCCAAAGCAAAAAGAAAGAGCTAAATGAACAATCTGCAAGTGGTTATATCTCCTACATCTGTCTTGAGCTAGTTAAAGATTTCATATTTGCCTAAGTGAAGCCCAGAGATTGCCTGGCCAATGTTAAGTCTACCTTCATTTTCCATACATGATTAGTTTCGATGCATTTTCTTTGGCATTTTTCTTTTTCTGCTTAGTCTCTGCCTCAGTCCAAATGTGTGGATAATTGTCGTCCTGGATTTTTCAAGTGGGCTCAAGAAGGAAGACCAATTTGCTGCTATGACTGTGTTCCTTGTCCAGAGGGGACCATCTCCACTCAGGAAGGTGGGTGACATTGGGTGAAAGGGTACTGGATTATTCAGAGGCTTTAGGTCAAGGTTCATGTTGCAAGATGCATTTAAGGCTGAGTCAAACTTGAGCCTGGTGAGATTCCATCTGCCAAACTGCTTGCAGCAGTGATCAGCAGAAGTAGTCTGCAGTACTGCACTCTAACCACTGTGTCATCATGGCTCATATGGTGATTTGGTGGAGTGTGCAAGGTTCCTTCTGCCCCAGGAAGTATCTCTTCTACTTCTCAGTTTGGAACTGTCCTTCTGTGTTTACTTCTCTTAGGAAAATCTGAACTCTGAAAATCTGGAATAGTTTTAGGTCATACAAGTTTGAGTAACTTTCTGGTTTTGACTTCCACAAGCCTAGTGATAAACCATCTCCTACTCTGAATAGGGTGGCACTCTCCTGGATGAAGGTGGTGCACAATTTAGGGATCCTCCTAGACTCACAGCTACTACTCAATGAACAGGTGTCAACGACTGTATTCTTTTATCTATCTATTCTTTAATTATGCCAAAGCACAGAAATTATTCAGAGTTGGCTTTACAATTGAATATGCCTGTTGTGGCCCACTGGTGGCCAGTGGAGCTGGCAGCAGAGTCGGACAGTGAGGAGGTTGGGGAGGAACTTGGGCCAGTCCTGGGGGCTGGGGAAACCTTGGAAGGGGGCTCTGCATTGGAGGCAGAGAGGGAGATAGACAGCAGTGAGGCAGAAGAACAGCTGGAGCCTGTTCCCAGTATGTGCATGCACAGAGCTGCGAGAAGACAAGAACAATTAAGAAAACAGGATCGACACAGGAGTAAGGCCACACCTTGGAGATAATTGGCTCCTCCCATAGGACATTAAAGAGGAGCAAAAGTTCATGACTCTAATCGAATCTGTGCCATGTTTGGCCTTGCCCTGCATTTGGAAATTGGGTCTCTGGCAGCGTTAAATTATTGGAATGTGCTCTATATTGTGTTACTCTTGAATACCACTTGGAATATATAAATGGTGTAGAATGCGATGGCATGTGCCTCATTGAGTTCCCCTATGTTCAACTACATTGCATTCCTGTTCTATGAGCTTCACAGGCTCCCAATTTCTTTTCAAGTGCAATTAAGTTCACTTGTAAAGGCCTACATGGCTTGGGAAAAGGTATCTGTGGGATCTCCTCACCCTAAGGATTTCTGATTGTGCCACCAGAACAGATATAGAAGGCATGATTTAGGTCTGTTCCTTAAAACATGGGCACATTGTGGGTTCTTACAAACCTGCTTATTCTGTTACAGCCCTTTCCTTATAGAATTCCCATCCCATTAAGCTCAGACAGGACCAGTGGTGGGTTGCTCCTGGTTCTGTCTGGTTCTTGAGAACCAGTAGTAAAAACAGTGGGAGGCTCTGCCCACCTGCCCTCATGTCATATTTGGTGATTTGCGCAAGGCGCATGCTCCCGTTGTGAACCGGTAGTAAAGGTAAGCAGAACCCACCCCTGGACAGGGTCCAACCAGTGTAGGATGAAAATTCACAGGCTCAGCCTGTGAAGGCATAGTCAGTCCTGAACAAATACAGAGCAACCTGGCAGAGCTGTCTCAAGCTATAAGAGACAGGATTAATGAGTAACAAACCAGGCCGACCACGAGGTCATGGACAAAACAGCAAATTGCAATGGTTGACAGTCTAACATCTTCCCCCACAGCCAAACCAGCTAGGAGGGAGGAAACAGTAGGAATTAAGCCTCCATCAACCAGCAAGACAACAGCAAAAACAACACAGCTAATTACAAGTGGGAGACAGTTGGAAGGACCTATTACGCGCCCAATGGCCAAATTGAGTAATGACATATAAAGGCAGAGATCACTGTAATGATAGTTTAATACTCTGATGATGTCAGCAAATGGCTGATGAAAGCTTAGTAGAATAAGTAGTTAAGTTAGTAGAACTCAGGATGTTAACACACAGCCCATTACCCAGGTCGTTAAAACACAAAAGACTAATGGGCACACATCAAGGACCTCACCCACACAGGATGCTACGAAACAGCTGACTAATCTGCAAATATCAACTCCATCAGCCAATCAAGATGTAACAACACAGGCAACCAATCCGCTCACAACAACAAACCCAGCACCCCATACCTCCCCACCAGTATTTATAGAGAGACGGCAGCTCCGATCACGCTTTCCTCGCAAAAGCACGAAGCCGAAGACACCATGCTGAAGATGATGAGTGGGACCTCTTTGAAACGTCACTAAGACACTATCAATCTTACACGGGAAAAGACCTGAATACACCAAAACTTGCATACCTCTACCCGTGAAAATCTATGAAAACAAATCTATCATCTATCTATCTATCTATCTATCTATCTATCTATCTATCTATCTATCTATCTATCTATCTATCAGGTGACATCTAAAACAGGTGTGAGAATGTTAACGAAATATTGCTTTTTTGTTTTCTCAGATACGAAAAAATGCACAAAGTGCCCAGATGATCAATATCCAGCCAAGAACCGAGTCCAATGTATCCCAAAAGTTATAACTTTCCTGTATTATGAAGAAGATCTCGGCATCATTCTGGTCTCTTGTGCTCTATTCTTGTTTCTAATAACGGGCTTTGCTTTAATCCTATTCCTTAAATATCGAGAAACTCCCCTTGTCAAAGCCAACAACCGGGATCTCTCCTTCATCCTTCTGGTCTCTCTCTTGCTTTGCTTCTTGTCCTCCTTTCTCTTCATTGGTCAACCAAGGAAAGCCACCTGCCTTCTCCGACAAACAGTGTTCAGCATTGTCTTCTCAGTAGCTGTGTCTTCTGTGTTGGCCAAAACAATCACAGTGGTGCTGGCCTTCCTGGCCACAAAACCAGGCAACAGGGTGAGAAGATGGTTGGGAAAGGGTTTGGCCAACTCCATCATCCTTTTTTGTTCTGCTGGACAAATTATCATCTGCTCCATCTGGCTTGGAGTTTCTCCTCCTTTTCCTGACTCTGACCTTCACTCCCAGCCTGGAGAGATCATCCTTCAATGCAGTGATGGCTCTGTCACCATGTTTTATGTTGTCCTTGGATACATGGGTTTCCTTGCTGCCATTTGCTTCATGGTGGCTTTCCTGGCCAGAAATCTGCCTGGGGCCTTCAATGAAACCAAGCTGATCACCTTCAGCATGCTGGTCTTCTGCAGTGTCTGGGTTTCCTTTCTGCCCACCTACCTGAGCACTAAAGGAAAGTCCATGGTGGCCGTGCAGATCTTCTCCATCTTGGCCTCTAGTACTGGGCTTTTGAGCTGCATCTTCTTTCCCAAGTGCTACATTATCATCCTGAGACCAGATCTAAACACTAAGGAACATTTAATGATAAAAGTAGGGATTTAATAGTGAAATGGTTTCTTAGACTCATAACATTTAATTTTTCATTGCAGATATTATGGGGTTTGTATCCTTTCTTTACAACAGATTGACAAGGCTTTTTTAAAGGAAAGGGAAAGGAAAGGAAAACAAAGGAAAAGCAAAGGAAATGAAACTATGAAGAGTGTAAAACTAATGAGATTAAAATCCAATGTAATCATCAAACAGTAAAATAAATGAATGAATAATTAAAACCTTCATGCAGTCAGAGAAGGACAGTATAACAAATGAGATATGCTCTATTCACATCATGTATCTGAACAGAAGAGAAATAGAGGGAGAGGAAGTCTTTGCCTAAAATGGAATTAAGATGGAAAATGTTATGAGGGCATGAGTGAGAGCCTCATTCCCACATAAGAAAGAGAAACCTTTAGATAAAAATAGAGGAGTGGAGGCATAGGAGATAAAAATAGGAGTTGGAGGGTAGTAGATATTTATTGTACATAAATTTATATGTATCTGAGTCAATTGTTGTGGAGTTCATGTTTCTTAGCTTGAGGAGGGCACATTGATATATACATACACATATACATATACACAATATACACAATGTACACATATACACAGACATACATATATACATCTGTGGTGAAATCCAATTTTTTTTACTACCTATTCTGTGGGTGTGGCATGGTGGGCGTGGCTTGGTGGGCATGGCAGGGGAGGACACTGCAAAATCTCCATTCCCATCCCACTCCAAGGGAAGGATACTACAAAATCCCCATTCCCTCCCCACTCTGGGGCCAGCCAGAGGTGGTATTTGCTAGTTCTCTGAACTACTCAAAATTTCCACTACCGGTTCACCGAATGGCTCAAAATTTCTGCTACCTGTTCTCTGAACTGCTCAAAATTTCTGCTACCGGTTTTCCAGAACCTGTCAGGAGCTGTTGGATTTCACCCCTGATATATCTACACACAATGCACCCTCCTCCAGCTAAGAAATATGATCTCCCCAAAAACTGAGCCAGATAGATTAGGAAACACAAGGATTCTCAATTGCATCTTCCAAACATATGGAAGACTTTTAGAGAGGTGACACACAGCCTCATATACAGGAAGACCACAGGGGCACCACACCACCAAATATGACAACAGAACCAGACGAACCGTTTATATAATAAACTAAAAAAAATCTTCAAAATATAAAGGATATCAGTGTCTTAGATGAATATGAATACGGAAGACCACATAGAGAGCATCAAGAAAAAAATTAAAATGTCTATGCAGTCTACAACTTTCATCCTATTTATCCAACAATACAGTTCACAGCCGGACATTTTGCTGGATCTTATTTATTTATTTATTTATTTATTTATTTATTTATTTATTTATTTATTTATTTATTTATTTATGATGGATGGATGGATGGATGGATGGATGGATTTACTTACTTACTTACTTATTTATTGTCAAACATGTACAAGATAGCATGATAGTATGAACATGGACATGAACGAAGAAAATGAATACAAATAAATGGGGACAGTAGGACAGGGATGGTAAGCACTCTGATGTGCTTATGCACCATTTTACGGATCACTTAGGAATGGGGTGAGGTCCACGGGAGACAGTTTAAGGTTTAAGCCGTGAGGGTTTGAGGATCTTAGTCAGCTATTATCAAAAAATGGATTTTCTGCAACAGATGGGAAATGAAGTTTAACTTCAGACATAAGCAACTCGGCTGCAATTTAAGATTCCTATATGAAGGAAAGAATAGGAAAGAAATAGGAAACATATCCTACTCTTAACATTAGAAAGGGTTCAAGTGTTTGAATTGTTTCCTTGGCATTAGAAGCACTGGAGTTAAGTGTCATCAATCTACATTGGCACCAAGCTCACTCTTCTGGGTACAAACCCCAACAGCCTGTGATTTAATTTAATTAATTCAATTTAATTAATTCAATTTATATGCCGCCCCTCTCTGAAGATGCAGATGATGACAAGATATCATGTTGAATGAAATCAGAAGACTATCCATTGCATATTGAACTTCAGCATCTCTTTCTAGACAAGATAGGAAGGACCACAATCATGACAGAACAGTGCCCCCAAGGGTGTATCTGTTCTTTCAGTAACATGGTTTCTCCAGCTACCTCTCTGCACATGGAGCCAAAGAGAAGTTCAGGAACCCCAGAGGAGAAGTTGCTTCTCACTGTAATTATCACCATCCCTTTCCATTGAGACCTCTTCTGCTACTTCTCCAGTGACTGCCTTTCATATAAACATCAGACTGAAGCAACATGGAAGGGATCTTGTATCAGAAAAGGATAAGTGCCTCAGGTTCTGCTCTGCGTGGCATAGGTTTTGGAAGAGGGAGGGGCTGTGCCCTTTAGTACACTTTCTCTACTTTCCAAGTGAAGTTCAGCTGGTCTCTGTCAAAATCGAGAAAGCCACTGGCATTTCCATCTTGTGAGAGTGCTTGGAGTTTTACTATCTCTTCTTGTTCTTGCTTAGAAATGGGAAGGTGATGAGTCAGCCCTATAAATTATGGAGATCCTGCTTCTACTTCTGATACTATTGGTATCCCAGCCAGTCTCTGGGAAACGTAGATTGAAGTGTCCCCTAAATTTGGAGCACCAGACTGGAGAAAATTCATATTACAAGCCAGGGGACCATATCATTAGTGTGCTCACCACTGCAGCACAGCTATCACACAGAAAGCTGTCTTACAACAGAGCTCCATATAGTCAGTCTCACTCGTAAGTTATTCACTATGATGGCATTGCATTCCTTCCATTTGCATTTCTAACATTTTTCTATTTTTCTTTTTATTTCATTTACTCCTAGATTGTAGAACATGTCTAATTTCATGAATTGGTTGATTTCCATGGTTTCTCTGTTTTGTCTTATTTTATGGAAGAGTTCCAAAACCAAAGATCAGGGAGAAAAAAATTCTGAAAGAATTCAGACTATTTTCCCCTTCACGTCCAATCTTGATTTCAACAATTCAAAACTGAATTATTAGAAGAGTTATACTCACCTCTGCCCAGCCTATTCCTATATTTTTATGACCGTTCATTGATATTCAAATCCAAATGCATATAAAATAAAGACTTACTTGTTTATAGAGTTTTTTTTCTGAGTCACATGTGAAATATCTCCTTCCTATTTTGGAGCTGCTACTTTAATGATTCAATGATTTTCAATACTGATTATTGGACAAACAAAAATAAGCCCTACTATAAATAATGATCTATTTGTGATTATTAACTTTGTTGGAAGACTATCTCCATCCACTCTTCTCAACATTCATAAAAATTAAATAGGGATGGGTGACTGTAATTAGTCTCTCATTTGGGATCAAAATTGGATTAAGACTCAATGGGCTTCTGAAGATAAAGAGAAATAAATAAAGATATTTGATGATCATGATCATGATGATGGCATGAATATTTTTTTACAGTAGTTCATCTACTGATAAGTCTAGAATCCTTGGCTTCATTTTTGCCATTCAAGTGGTCAACAATAATCTCCAGCTTCTGCTCAATCTCACTCTGGGCTACAACATCCATGACAAAAATATGAATGCTATTGCCACTTCAGATGCCTTACTGGACATGCTCTCAACTGGAGAAGCCAACGTCCCCAATTACAGCTGTGGAAGGAAGGACCACCTTTTGGCTCTTCTTGATGGAGCTGCCAGGGACATCTCCATCCAGATGTCAACCTTAGTAGGCCCCTACAAAGTCCCACAGGTTTGTTTGTGTGTGTTTCTCTAGCTGGTAAAACAGGTGTGGTGGTTGTCAGTGAGCAATAGATTCAACCATATCTTCTCTATGGAATTCAAAAGATGCTTTCCACCATGGCCATTGTAGGTGTCACGAATATAGATTGGGATTCACAATGGGGAGGGAGAAAGGTTTAAAACAGACATATCCTCTTAAGACACCATTCCCATTGTTATGGGAGCTTCTTCTGAAGGTGAGGAGAGGCTCTGGGTCCAATCAAAGAGTGTTCTGTAATGGGAAGCTCATATTTTGTACATGATCTTTGCAAAAAAAAATATATTTTCAATGTCTAATTGAAGCTATGGAAACTGACTGACTCTCAAATTTGTGTCAGTTTCAACAGACAAAATTTCAATTAAAGACCTACAAACAAATTATTTTAGTAGCTGTGGTCTCTCTGTCCCTTGCGGAACTGGAGAACAAGCTAGAAAGTTTGTTGCACAAAGAACCTGGGATTTTCAAGAGAAAGAAATAGCTAATGAAGCTGAAATGGATGAGCTGCTACAAACATCCCTTCCAAATTGTTCAGTATTGAAATTCAGAAATGCCTAAACATCTTTGGACAGTATTTACTCAAGCAAGATTTGAGCCGCTGGAAAAAATGTTTATGGAACATTTGTTTCTTATAGAATAGAATTATTTATTGGCCAAGAGTGATTGGACACACAAGGAATTTGTCTTCGGTGTAAAAGCTCACAGTGTACATAAAAAAATACAAGAATCAAGATGCAACACTTAGTGATAGTCATAGGATACCAAATAAGCAATCAAAATCAAACTAGAAATTAGAAAATTATAATTTTATATAAAATTATATATAAAAATTATAGCAAACAAAGTTATATTTGTAGATTTTTGAGAGATAAAAGATGTAACACAACTATGATTTGAATTCCACTGTGTAAGAAGTCAATATCTTGGACTGCACATTAGATGAAAGACCTATTGGTATCTTTATATTAAAACAACATATTTGCTGTGTGATCAGAAATCGAAATGTATGTATAATAAAGGTAAAGGTAAAAGTTCCCCTCACACATAAGTGCTAATCGCTCCTGACTCTAGAGGGCAATGCTCATCTCCATTTCCAAAGAGCCGAAACTGTCTGTAGATGTCTCCGTGGTCATATGGCCGACATGACTAAACGCCAAAGGTGCACGGAATGCTGTTACCTTCCCAACATAGTTGGTCCCTATTTTTCTACTTGCATTTTTTACAAACTGCTTTCAAACTGCTAGGTTGGCAGAAGCTGGGACAAGTAACAGGAGCTCACCCCATTACGCGGCACTAGGGATTCGAACCGCTGAACTGCTGACCTTTCGATCAACAAGCTCAGCATCTTAGCCACTGAGCCACCACATCCTCATGTATAATAGGGTTCCTTATTTGAACAAAACAGTTCAGTTGATGGTAGAGATGATATATAAATATAATTTGCATTAGAAACAAAGAAACAGGGAAAATACAGTCTAAGGGCAATCAACAATAATTTTTCATCCAAACCAAGTTGGATTTATTAAGCTTGAGCTAAATTATTAGGCTTGAGCTAAATTTTAAATTGGTTTTAAATTGGGTTGTTTTAATTTACGGCCAGAATATCTAATTATTTTAATACTGTTTTTTAAATTTTGTATGTTTTGTTTTTACTTAGGCTGTGCACCGCCCTGAGTCCTATTTGGAGAAGGGCGGTATAGAAATTTAAACAAATAAAATAAAATAAATAAAAATAAAAGTAAAATAATATTTTTAACTTGATCAGTCCCCAAATATAACACAGCATTCTTCATTGCTTTTCCAGACCAGTGACAAAATTGTTTCAGAGGCTCTGAGTGAAAAAAATCAATCCCCTTTTTTCTACCGGATTTTCCCCAAATTAGGATTCCACTACCCAGCAATCGTCCAGGTGCTCTTGCATTTCAGATGGACCTTGATTGGTCTCTTTGCTTCAGACACAGAGAATGGAGAGCATTTCATGAGAACTTTGTCTCCTGTGCTTTTCAGGAATGGGATTTGTGTTGTTGTATCACAACTATTCTCATGGACTACACCTATATCATCCTTCAGGGATGCTGTCACTAAGTGGAGACAAGTCAATGTATTTGTTCATTTCATGGAATATGATTCTCTTCTGGAGAGAATTTTTCCTTTCCATACTGTATTTAACCATTTTCCAGGGACCATTGAAGGGAAAGTCTGGATAACAACATTCTTGGGGACATATAAAATAATACAGAACAAACTGTTCAG
This sequence comes from Pantherophis guttatus, assembly GCF_029531705.1. The sequence goes on from NW_026844111.1 coordinate 60,857, forward strand.
ATATATACATAGTATTTGGACCTTTGCTTTTCAGGAAAAAAAAAGGCCAAAAGATTATTATTTTCAACCTGACGTATTCGTGGAACAGGAATTTGAAGATCGTTATTTTTTCTGTTCTGTTTCAAAGAATGTCTTTTCTGTCAAAGACCGAAGGAGATGCACCCAGAAAGCACCACTGGAAAACCAACAGAAAAGGAACAGTATATGGATCCGAACTTACCACCATCTTTACAGTGTCATTAAGACTCTGGCCCATGTCTTGAAAGCTGCATATTCTTCCAGATCCAGGAGGGGAAAAAAGGAGGGTGAAGAAAGATTGGCTATTCCAAGGCTGCAGTCATGGCAGGTATGGGGACCCAACAATCATCCAATAACCAGATTCCTAATTTTCCACTCCAGTAGACCAATATGGCTATTATCGTTGTCTTTCATTGAGGTTAATAGCTCCTTTGATCTTGTCAGAGTTTAGGCAGCATAACTAGTATTATGAGATAAACCCAGGAGCAAAACACAGCACACAGCACACAGAGCCTTTAGATAAATAACAGTGTTTTTTTCTACAGTTAAATATTTACAGACTTATACATGGTTAAATACCTTTACAGCTACTGACACATAGAGAGCAATAATATACACAATGAGAGAATATGAGGAGAATGCATGAGGAGAAGGAAACACCCTCTAATTGCTTCCCTTATATAGGCAGCCTCTGACCCAGCTTCTTAAAGCGGCAGTAACCCTCCATTGCATCAGCTTCCGGTTGCCTCCGCTTACACCTTCTCATCAGCTTACAGCTATTAACTCTTTATACCCTGACAGATCTTCCTTGGCTTCATTGTCCTTCCATAAACCTCATCCAGTTTTTCTGTAATGTCTTCTCCATAGACCTTTGTCTGCAAGTTGACCATATACTGGAGTTGGGGTCACCCCAACCAGAACATTCAAGGAATTATGGAAGCATTTTCCTTCTTTCCATGAGCACCACACTACCAACTCAAAGTCAGTTTGCAATCAACTACTATTTTGAGACCACATTCACAAATATTGTATATTATAAAGTTTGGTATCCGTCACACTGCTTCTAGTGCATTATTAATGCCATTATTTTCCAATTCATATGATTATTAAAGCTTAAAATGTTACTACCAATTTTTAAAAACCATTGACCATTATACATATAGATCAGCATTGTAATTATCATTTTATTTTCTTACCTAACAACCTATCGTTTGTCAAGTCCTAGTTGCTAAAAATGAGATGTTTTTCTAATAGATTTAATTTTTGCAATTCTTTCTATCAGTAAATCATCAATATTTTTCTGGATCTCTAAGGTATTGCCTCTTCTATCCCCTCAAGAAAGCAGAACTCTTGAAATAATCAGTATTTCCAAAGGAAACTTTTATTGAGAGATAGTGATAGCAAGGTGAGAAGGCAGGATCTAAAGTTTCCATGTGAAAACATTAGATTAAAAATTGTAGAAAGCCCTCCCCTTTGTCCCCATCGTCTAGTCTGTCATAAGCCAATCTTCAAGTATGAAATTATTGTGAGAATTTCGAACTGAGAAGGTGATATGGAGCTTTTCTCAGGTGCCGTATACTTGTCTTTCTGGAGATGAGACAAAACTGATGGCCCCAGGCACATCCCTCCCTCCCCCCCCAGTTCTCAGGAAGGTACATCAAAGTAAAGGAAAGATCAGAGCTAGTAATAGGTCATAAAATATTTTCGGGTCCTCCTCCCACCAGAATGGCAGCGTCCCGAAAGGCAACTATGGTGAACTGACAGGATTCTTCACATTTTTTAAAAGCGTGTTGATAGAAATCTTGCATCACAAAATCTTGCATCAGGTTATTAGTAGTCAACTATATCTGTCTATGTTAATCAAAATATAGAACTATAGCTAACTAAGGGATAATTGTTATTAATAACTCCCCAGGTTTAAGAGGAAAATTGAAAATAAATTGAGTACAATTTTTCAAACAATTATAATTCATTTACTTATCGTACTAGCCAGCCCTCACTTAACTAGCTTCCTTATTATCACATCATGAAGTAGTTTGTCAGTACTTTGCCGAAACCAAGTTATATCACCACAATTCCCACAATCCATTAAGGAAGTATAAGGACATTTATACTTCCTTAATGGGATTGACCTTTGGGGATAGGAAGAAGAGATGCTGCCTAAAAATGATCAGATAAGATGGAGGAAGATACATAACAGGCAAAGAAAGAAACTCAGGAAGGATCCTTCCTAAATGTTTGTTCTGTAAAAACTATTCATGAGAGATTACCCTTTTCCCCCAAAAATAAGACATCCCTTGATAATAAGCCCAATCGGGCTTTTCAGTGCATGGCAATAAGGCCAAGCACTTACGTCAGGTTTCAAAAAAATATAACACAGGGTCTTATGTTCGGGGGAAACACGATAGTAATTTCCCCCTTGCAAAGTTCTGTTAATGTAACTTAACAATGTACTAAAATTACCATATCATCACCACATAGAAACATTTTTCACTTTTCAAAACACCTTGTTCTCCCAGCTAAGCATATTTGCACATTAGACAAATGTAGAATAAAGATTCCAGCATGAAAAGACCACCTGAGATAAGAAACCAAGGTTTCTGCTCTTAAAATTCTTGAATGTTCAACTCTAGTTCCATCCCTTTCTGGAGAAGAATGAGTTTTGCAATCTTTCCTGGAGGAAACTGTACTTGGGCCACAATGGAGATGTAGCAGCAGATCTGAACATCATAGGTCTGGTGGTTTTCTTCAAGGAATATCTTAGGAAAGAGCACCTGGGGAGTTTTGCAAGACAGAGTCTTACTATTAACCAAGATGCACTCTCACAACTAAGGTTGCTCAATGTGGTGAGGAAAATATTGGTGTCTTTTCACTTTTGTCAACGCCTTAGGACCCATTTCAAGTGGGCTAAGCCTAGTCACTGTACTATTGACCAGGGTGAGCAGGACAAGAAGATTTCCAAAGTCCCTTCAAACTCTGTTCTTCTGTTATTCTATTAAGGTGTCCCAATGGTTTTTTTCTTCATCACAGTTTTATTGTATTTTAATAAATCTGATAAAATAAACAATTTTAAAATATTTTTTTTCTAATTTTTAACATGAATAGATCATCATACTTTGAAGTCATATGAAGAATGGAGGAATGCATGATAATACAACCATAGGGAAGAACCCATTGGTTGTAACTTAAATCTTTACTCAAATCCATCCCTCCAGACTTTATCAAGTAGAAAAGTTCTTTCCTACAATGTAATATGCCCAAAGCAAAAAGAAAGAGCTAAATGAACAATCTGCAAGTGGTTATATCTCCTACATCTGTCTTGAGCTAGTTAAAGATTTCATATTTCCCTAAGTGAAGCCCAGAAATTGCCTGGCCAATGTTAAGTCTACCTTCATTTTCCATACATGATTAGTTTTGATGCATTTTCTTTGGCATTTTTCTTTTTCTGCTTAGTCTCTGCCTCAGTCCAAATGTGTGGATAATTGTCGTCCTGGATTTTTCAAGCGGGCTCGAGAAGGAAGACCAATTTGCTGCTATGACTGTGTTCCTTGTCCAGAGGGGACCATCTCCACTCAGGAAGGTGGGTGACATTGAATGAAAGGGTACTGGATTATTCAGAGGCTTTAGGTCAAGGTTCATGTTGCAAGATGCATTTAAGGCTGAGTCAAACTTGAGCCTGGTGAGATTCCATCTGCCAAACTGCTTGCAGCGGTGATCAGCAGAAGTAGCCTGCAGTACTGCACTCTAACCACTGTGTCATCATGGCTCATATGGTGATTTGGTGGAGTGTGCAAGGTTCCTTCCGCCCCAGGAAGTATCTCTTCTACTTCTCAGTTTGGAACTGTCCTTCTGTGTTTACTTCTCTTAGGAAAATCTGAACTCTGAAAATCTGGAATAGTTTTAGGTCATACAAGTTTGAGTAACTTTCTGGTTTTGACTTCCACAAGCCTAGTGATAAACCATCTCCTACTCTGAATAGGGTGGCACTCTCCTGGATGAAGGTGCTGCACAATTTATGGATCCTCCTAGACTCACAGCTACTACTCAATGAACAGGTGTCAACTCTTGAAACGACTGTATTCTTTTATCTATCTATTCTTTAAGTATGCCAAAGCACAGAAATTATTCAGAGTTGGCTTTACAATTGAACGTGCCTGTTGTGGCCCACCGGCGGCCAGTGGAGCTGGCAGCAGAGTCGGACAGTGAGGCAGTTGGGGAGGAACTTGGGCCAGTCCTGGGGGCTGCGGAAAGTTCTGATGAGGGCTCTGTGTTGGAGGCAGAGAGGGAGATAGGCAGCAGCGAGGCAGAAGAACATCTGGAGCCTGTTCCCAGTGTGTGCATGCACAGAGCTGCCAGAAGACAAGAACTATTAAGAAAACAGGTCGACTCGGAAGTAAGGCCACACCTTGGAGATAAGGGATGTGTGCTTTTGCAGTTAATTAGTTCATTTGGTCGATTCAAGTTTGGAAAGTATTGTTCATGACTCTAATAGAATCTATGCCAAGTTTAGCCTTGCCCTACATTTGGAACTTGGTTCTCTGGCAGCATTCCAAGTAAGATATGGTGGGTGTTAATAAACATTCCTCTGAAAGACTGTTTGTCAAAGCCTTGTTGACTGTGAATGACATTAATTCACAGTCGTTTAAATAAAAGAGGTTTGGCCAGAATTAAGATGTTGCTTCATGCTTTCTAAGGAACCCTAGGTCAGAACAGGGCTGATGTACTCAATAAACAAGATTTTTGAGAAAACAACTGCCTCAGAGTCTTTAACTAACTGGTATTGTTACTTGGAACCACGACAGCAGGAGAATAGCAGTAGCACTTAAACTTATGTATAGTGCTTTATAACAAGGGTCTCCAACCTTGGCAACTTTAAGACTTGTGGATTTCAACTCACAGAATTCCTTCAACTCATAGAACTCAGGATGTCACAACACTAGAGCTCAGGATGCTACCACACAACCCATTACCCAAGTCGTTAAAATACGAAAGACTAATGGGCACACAGCTAGGACCACGCCCACACAGGATGTTACGAAACAGTCAACTAATCTGCAAACATCAACTCCATCAACTAATCAAGATGTAACAACACAGCCAACCAACCTGCTTACAACAAAAAAGCCAGCACTCCCCACCTCCCCACCAGTATTTATAGAGAGACGGCATCTCCGATCACGCTTTGCTCGTACAAGCATGATGCCGAAGACACCAGCCTGAAGATGATGAGTGGGACCTCATCGAAACGTCACCAAGATACTCTCAATTTTACACAGGAAAAAACCCGAATACGCCAAGACTTGCATATTACAATTTTTTTGTGAATGAAGAACCTGGCTAAAGAGAAATACACATAAAGGCCTACGAAAAGAAAAGAAAAGAATACAAATACTGTACCTTTACAGGGAGGATACATGGGATGAAGGTGTGGCTAACTGATGAGGGCTTATAAATCCAAAATAGATCTATGTTAATCTCCTTAGTCTCCCAATGGGCAGCAGGATGCTTGCTGGCTGCCGGAAAAAAAAAAAAGCCTAGAAACTATGGATTGGGATTTCACTGAATTAGGGCTGCATAAAAATCTTGGTTTACGTAGGAAGAACCTGGCTAAAGATAGATATATATATATATATGTCACCTGATATATATATATATATACATACATATATATATGTATGTATATATCAGGTGACATCTAAAGCAGGTGTTTCTTAAAAAGTGAGAATGTTAAAGAAATATTGCTTTTTTGTATTCCCAGATACAGAAAAATGCACCAAGTGTCCAGATGATCAATATCCAACTGAGAACCGAGTCCAATGTATCCCAAAAGTTATAACTTTCCTGTCTTATGAAGAAGATCACGGCATCATCCTGGTCTCGTTTGCTCTACTCTTGTTTCTAACAACGGGCTTTGCTTTAATCATATTTCTTAAATACCGAGAAACTCCCCTTGTCAAAGCCAACAACCGAGATCTCTCCTTCATCCTTCTGGTCTCTCTCTTGCTTTGCTTCTTGTCCTCCTTTCTCTTCATTGGTCAACCAAGGAAAGCCACATGCCTTCTCCGACAAACAGTGTTCAGCATTGTCTTCTCAGTAGCTGTGTCTTCTGTGTTGGCCAAAACAATCACAGTAGTGCTGGCCTTCCTGGCCACAAAACCAGGCAACAGGGTGAGAAGATGGTTGGGAAAGGGTTTGGCCAACTCCATCATCCTTTTTTGTTCTGCTGGACAAATTATCATCTGCTCCATCTGGCTTGGAGTTTCTCCCCCATTCGCTGACTCTGATCTCCACTCACAGCCTGGAGAGATCATCCTTCAATGTAGTGATGGCTCTGTCATCATGTTTTATGTTGTCCTTGGATACATGGGTTTCCTTGCTGCCATTTGCTTCATGGTGGCTTTCCTGGCCAGAAATCTGCCTGGGGCCTTCAATGAAACCAAGCTGATCACCTTCAGCATGCTGGTCTTTTGCAGTGTCTGGGTGTCCTTCCTGCCCACCTACCTGAGCACTAAAGGAAAGTCCATGGTGGCCGTGCAGGTCTTCTCCATCTTGGCCTCCAGTACTGGGCTTTTGAGCTGCATCTTCTTTCCCAAGTGCTACATTATCATCCTGAGACCAGATCTAAACACTAAGGAACATTTAATGATAAAAGTAGGGACTTAATAGTGAAATGGTTTCTTAGACTCATAACATTTAATTTTTCATTGCAGATATTATGGGGTTTGTATCCTTTCTTTACAACAGATTGACAAGGCTTTTTTAAAGGAAAGGGAAAGGAAAGGAAAACAAAGGAAAAGCAAAGGAAATGAAACTATGAAGGGTGTAAAACTAATGAGATTAAAATCCAATGTAATCATCAAACAGTAAAATAAATGATTGAATAATTAAAACCTTCATGCAGTCAGAGAAGGACAGTATAACAAATGAGATATGCTCTATTCACATCATATATCTAATAGAGGGAGAGGGAGTCTTTGCCTAAAATGGAATTAAGAAGGAAAATATTATGTGGGCATGAATGAGAGCCTTATGCCCACATAAGAAAGAGAAACCTTTAGATAAAAATAGAGGACTGGAGACATAGGAGATAAAAATAGGAGTTGGAGGGCAATAGATATTCATTATACTTTGTGTAGATTTTTGGTTATTCGGGTTTTCTCCCGCGTAAAATTGGAAGTGTCTTGGCGACCTCGATGGCTTCTCTGATTATTCTGTTGTTAAAGTGTTCAGTTTTGGCAATAGTTCTGGTCTTTTTAAAGTCTATTTCATGTCCTGTGGCTTTAAGGTGTTGGAACAGGGAAGAAGTTGGTTCCTCTTTTCTGACTGAGTTCTTGTGTTCTTCAATGTGTGCACTTATTCTTCTGTTGGTTTGTCCGATGTATGTGGTGGGGCAGGCGGTGCATGGGATTTCATATACTCCTTGATTTTCTAACTCAATTTTGTCTTTGGGGTTTCTTAGGATGGTGGATATTTTTCGGTTTGTGCAGAATGCTGTCTTTTATTTATTTTACTTATTTTATTTTATTGAATTTGTATACTGCCCTACTCCTGAAGGACTCAGGGCGGTGAACAGCCATAGAATAAAACATATAAATACAAAATTTAAAATAAAATAAAACGAATTAAATAATTTGGCTGGACAAATCTTGATGTTGTGTTTGTGGAGGATTTTGCTGATTCTGTCTGTGGTGCCTTTTATGTATGGGAGGAGGGCTTTGCCATTTTTTTGTTCTCTGTCTTGGATTTTAGTGGGGGTTTCTTTTTGGACTAGGTTGGTAATCTTATTTCTTTGGAATCCGTTGGATGTTAGTACGTTAGTGAGAGTGTGTAGTTCGGTTTTTAGGTGTTGTTTTAGGTGTTTTAGGTGTTGTTAGGTGTTGTTCAGCTAAGCGTTTTGTTCTGGAGATGAGTGTCTTGGCTACAGAGTTGATCTGTGCTGGGTGGTGGTGTGAGAGTGCGTGCAGATAGTGGTTTGTGTGTGTTTTCTTCTGGTAAATGGTGTGTCCTAGGGAGCCATTGGATTTCTTGTAGACTAAGACATCCAGGAAGCGAAGTTGGTTGTTAGCTTCTGTTTCCATGGTGAACTGTATTTTGGGACGTAGGCTATTAAGGTGTGTGAGGAAGTTGTCCAGTTTTTCTTTCCCATGTGGCCAGATTATGAAGGTGTCGTCCACATATCTGAGCCAGAGTTTGGGTTTGTGATCAGATTTTTCTAGAACTTGGGTTTCAAAGTGTTCCATTTAGAGGTTTGCAATGACAGGTGAGAGGGGTGATCCCATGGGTGCTCCTTCTATTTGTTTGTATTTTTGTCCATTATAGATAATGTATGTGTTGGATAGGCAGTGGTTGGTCAGATCTAGGATGTGCTTGGGGGGGGGTCTGTCAAGGCTTCTTTGTTTGGCACTTGGGTGAAGAGGGATATGACATCGAAGCTCACGAGTAGGTCACTGGGCTGTAAGTTTTGTTGCTTTATGATGTCTATGAACTGGAATGAGTTTTTTACTTGTGAGATGATGGATTCTGCATAGGGCTGTAGTTGTTTGGCGAGAAATTTGGCTAGGTTTTGTAGAGGTGAGCCTATGGAGCTGACTATGGGTCTAAGTGGGATTCCTTCTTTGTGTATCTTGGGGAGACCATAGAGCTTAGGGCATCTGGATGATTTCTCTCTGGGAATGATTCTTTGCTGGATCTCTTCGCTGATGGGGGAGGCTTTTATTTTGGATCTAGTGTTTTTTTCCAGGTAGGTGGTGGGATCTGTGTTTAGGAGTTTGTATGTGGAGTCTTGGAGTAGGTTGGTTAATTTGGTTTGGTAGTCAGATGTGTTCATAACCACCGTGGCGTTGTCCTTGTCTGTGGGTAGGATTATTATGCTGGTGTCTTCTTTCAGGTTAAGTAGTGCTGTCTGTTCCTCTTTGGGTAAGTTATTATACCGTATATAAATTTATATGCATCTGGGTCAATTGTTGTGGAGTTCATGTTTCTTAGCTTGAGGAGGGCACATTGATATACACATACACATACACAAACACAAACACATACACACAATATACACATATACACAAACATACATCTATACATCAGTGGTGAAATCCAAATTTTTTTACTACCGGTTCTGTGAGCATGGCTTGGTGGGCGTCGTGTGGCTTGGTGGGCATGGCAGGGGAAGGATACTGCAAAATCCCCATTCCCTCACCACTCTGGGGCCAGTCAGAGGTGGTATTTGCCAATTCTCCGAACTGCTCAAAATTTCTGCTACCAGTTCTGCAGAACCTGTCAGGAGCTGTTGGATTTCACCCCTGATATACATATACACAATGTGCCCTCCTCCAGCTAAGAAATATGACCTCCCCAAAAACTGAGCCAGATAAATTAGGAACACAAGGATTCTCAATTGCACCTTCCAAACATATGGAAGACTTTTAGAGAGGTGACACATAGCCTCATATACAGGAAGACCACAGAATATGACAACAGAACTAGAAGGAAGGCCATCATACTTGTTTCTGGGTAAATGTGACAATAAACCAGCTCATAGTTTCAATCATGCTGTGGATACTGCCACCATCTCAGGAGCAGACCTACCAGTCCACGGTTTATATAATAAATTAAAAAAACACCTTCAAAATATAAAGGATATCAGTGTCTTACATGAATATGAATATGGAAGACCACAGAGAGAGCATCAAGAAAAAAAATTAAAATGTCTATGCAGTCTACAACTTTCATCCTATTTATCCAACAATACAGTCCACAGTCTGACACTTTGCTGGATCTTATTTATTTATTTATTTATTTATTTATTTATTTATTTATTTATGATGAATTTACTTACTTACTTACTTACTTACTTACTTACTTACTTACTTACTTACTGTCAAACATGTGAAAGATAGCAGATATAAGTATGAACATGGACATGAACGAAGAAAATGAATACAAATAAACGGGGACAGTAGGACAAGGACGGTCGTGCACTTATGCACCGCTTTACGGACCACTTAGGAATGGGGTGAGATCCACGGGAGACAGTTTAAAGTTTAAACCGTGAGGGTTTGAGGATCTTAATCAGCTATTATCAAAAAATGGATTTTCTGCAACAGATGGGAAATGAAATTTAACTTCAGGCATAAGCAACTCTGCTGCAATTTAAGATTACTGTATGAAGGTATAATAGAAAAGGAAATCGGAAACATATCCCACTCTTAACATTAGACAGGGTTCAAGTGTTTGGATTGTTTCCTTGGCATTAGAAGCACTAGAGTTAAGTGTCATCAACCTACATTGGCACCAAGCTCACACTTCTGGGTAGCTATCCCAACAGTCTGTGGTGACAAGATATCATGTTGAATGAACTCAGAAGACTATTCATTAAGTATTGAACTTCAGCATCACTTTCTAGACAAGACAGGAAGGACCATAACCATGACAGAACAATGCCTGCAAGCAGTGGTGGGATTCAAATTTTTTTACTAATGGTTCTGTGAGCGTGGCTTGGTGGGTGTGGCTTGGTGGGTGTGGAGGGGGAAAGATACTGTATAAACTCCATTCCCACCCCACTCCAGGGGAAGGATACTGCAAAATCCCCATTTCCTCCCGATCAGCTGGTACTCGGGAGGCAGAGAATAGATGAGGGTGGGGCAAGTCAGAGGTGGTATTTATTGGTCCTGTGAACTACTCAACATTTCTGCTACCGGTTCTCCAGAACTGGTCAGAACCTGCTGAATACCACCTCTGCCCCCAATGGTGTATCTGTTCTTTCAGTAACATGGTTTCTCCAGCTACCTCTCTGCACATGGAGCCACAGAGAAGTTCAGGAACCCCAGAGGAGAAGTTGCTTCCCACTGTAATTATCACCATCCCTTTCCTTTGAGACCTCTACTGCTACTTCTCCAGTGTCTGCCTTTCATATAAACATCAGACTGAAGCAACATGGAAGGGGTCTTAGAAAAGGATAAGTGCCTCAGGTTCTGCTCTGCGTGGCATAGGTTTTGGAAGAGGGAGGGGCTGTGCCTTTTAATGTACTTTCTCTACTTTCCAAGTGAAGTTCAGCTGGTCTCTGTCAAAATCGAGAAAGCCACTGGCATTTCCATCTTGTGAGAGTGCTTGGAGTTTTACTATCTCTTCTTGTTCTTGCTTAGAAATGGGAAGGTGATGAGTCAGCCGTATAAATTATGGAGATCCTGCTTCTACTTCTGATACTATTGGTATCCCAGCCAGTCTCTGGGAAACGTAGATTGAAGTGTCCCCTAAATTTGGAGCACCAGACTGGAGAAAATTCATATTACAAGCCAGGGGACCATATCATTAGTGTGCTCACCACTGCAGCACAGCTATCACACACAAAGCTGTCTTACAACAGGGCTCCATATAGTCAGTCTCGCTCGTAAGTTATTCACTATGATGGCATTGCATTCCTTCCATTTGCATTTCTAACATTTTTCTATTTTTCTTTTTATTTCATTTACTCCTAGATTGTAGAACATGTCTAATTTCATGAATTGGTTGATTTCCATGGCTTCTCTCTTTTGTCTTATTTTATGGAAGAGTCCCAAAACCAAAGATCAGGGAGAAAAAAAATCCTGAAAGAATTCAGACTATTTTCCCCTTCACGTCCAATCTTGATTTCAACAATTCAAAACTGAATTATTAGAAGAGTTATACTCACCTCTGCCCAGCCTATTCCTATATTTTTATGACCGTTCATTGATATTCAAATCCAAATGCATATAAAATAAAGACTTACTTGTTTATAGAGTTTTTTTTCTGAGTCACATGTGAAATATCTCCTTCCTATTTTGGAGCTTCTACTTTAATGATTCAATGATTTTTCAATACTGATTATTGGACAAACAAAAATAAGCCCTACTATAAATAATGATCTATTTGTGATTATTAACTTTGTTGGAAGACTATCTCCATCCACTCTTCTCAACATTCATAAAAATTAAATAGGTATGGGTGACTGTAATTAGTCTCTCATTTGGGATCAAAATTGGATTAAGACTCAATGGGCTTCTGAAGATAAAGAGAAATAAATAAAGATATTTGATGATCATGATGATGGCATGAATATTTTTTTACAGTAGTTCATCTACTGATAAGTCTAGAATCCTTGGCTTCATTTTTGCCATTCAAGTGGTCAACAATAATCTCCAGCTTCTGCTCAATCTCACTCTGGGCTACAACATCCATGAAAAAAATATGAATGCTATTGCCACTTCAGATGCCTTATTGGACATGCTCTCAACTGGAGAAGCCAACGTCCCCAATTACAGCTGTGGAAGGAAGGACCACCTTTTGGCTCTTCTTGATGGAGCTGCCAGGGACATCTCCATCCAGATGTCAACCTTAGTAGGCCCCTACAAAGTCCCACAGGTTTGTTTGTGTGTGTTTCTCTAGCTGGTAAAACAGGTGTGGTGGTTGTCAGTGAGCAATAGATTCAACCATATCTTCTCTATGGAATTCAAAAGATGCTTTCCACCATGGCCATTGTAGGTGTCACGAATATAGATTGGGATTCACAATGGGGAGGGAGAAAGGATCAAAACAGACATATCCTCTTATGTCACCATCCCCATTGTTATGAGAGCTTCTTCTGAAGGTGAGGAAAGGCTCTGGGTTCAATCAAAGAGTGTTCTGTAATGGGAAGCTCATATTTTGTACACAATCTATAAAAAAACAGACAAAATTTCAATAAAAGACCTACTGTATTGTATAACAGACAAATTATTTTAGGAGCTATGGTCTCTCTGTCTCTTGCACAACTTGAGAACAAACTAGAAAGTTTGTTGCATAAAGAATCCAGGGTTTTGAAACAGAGAAAGGGATTGTTAACTTAGGTGAGGTTGGCACACTGAAATGGATGAGCTGCTACAAGCATCCCTTCCAAATTGTTCAATATTGAAACTCAAAAATGCCTAAAAATCTTTGGGACTTATTTACTCAAGCAAGATCTAAGCAGCTGGACAAAATGTTTACAGAAGATTTAACCAAGTCCTTAATAATGAACAAAGTTGTATTTGTGGATTTTTGAGAGATAGAAGATGATTTGAATTCAATTGTGTAAAAAGTCAAAATCCTGGACTGTACATTAGATGAAAGACCTATTGGTATCCTTATATTAAAATAACATACTTCCTGTGTGATCGGAAATCAAAATGTCTTTATAATATGGCTCTTTATTTGAACAAAACAGTTCAGTTGGTGGTAGAGATGATAAATCAATATGATTTGTATTAGAAACAGAGAAATGTACAATCTAAGGGCAATCAACAATAATTTTTCATTAGAACCAAGTTGGATTTATTAAAATTAAAGTAATATTTTTGACTTGATCAGACCCCAAATATAACACAGCATTCCTCATTGCTTTTCCAGATCAGTGACAAAATTGTTTCAGAGGCTCTGAGTGAAAAAAATCAATTCCCCTTTTTCTACCAGATTTTCCCCAAATTAGGATTCCACTACCCAGCAATTGTCCAGGTGCTCCTGCATTTCAGATGGACCTTGATTGGTCTCTTTGCTTCAGACACAGAGAATGGAGAGCATTTCATGAGAACTTTGTCTCCTGTGCTTTTCAGGAATGGGATTTGTGTTGTTATATCACAACTATTCTCAAGGACTAAACCTACATCATCCTTCAGGGATGCCATCACTAAGTGGAGACAAGTCAATGTATTTGTTCATTTCATGGAATATGATTCTCTTCTGGACAGAATTCTTCCCTTCCATGTAGCGCTTAAGCGTTTGCCAGGACCCATTGAAGGGAAAGTCTGGATCACAACATTCTTGGGAACATATAAAATAAAGCAGAACAAACGTTTCAGATATATCCATAGTATTTGGACCTTTGCTTTTCAGGAAAAAAAAAGACCGAAAGATTATTATTTTCAACCTGATGTATTCGTGGAACAGAAATTTGAAGATCATTATTTTCTCTGTTCTGTTTCAAAGAATGTCTTTTCTGTCAAAGGCCGAAGGAGATGCACCCAGAAAGCACCACTGGAAAACCAACAGAAAAGGAACAGTATATGGATACGAACTTACCACCATCTTTACAGTGTCATTAAGACTCTGGCCCATGTTTTGAAAGCTGCATATTCTTCCAGATCCAGGAGGGGAAAAAAGGAGGGTGAAGAGAGATTGGCAACTCCAAGGCTGCAGCCATGGCAGGTATGGAGACCCAACAATCATCCAACAACCAGATTTCCACTCCAGTAGACCAATATGACTCTTACTGTTGAGATCCGGACCATCCCCACCCTACTCCTGAGATCCGGACCATTCCCACCCTATTGGCCTTCCGAAAAGCGGTGAAGACCTGGCTTTTCTGGCAGGCCTGGGGCCGTTGATCTCGCTGTTGCAATCTGGCGAGATCTGGCCATGAATGGTGTGAATGGGTTTTAATTGTTTTTAATGTTTTAATTTTTAATGTTTTTATATATGGCTTTTAAATGCATTGTAAGCCGCCTTGAGTCTTTGGAGAAAGGCGGCATGCAAGTTGAACAAATAAATAAATAAATAAACTGTTGTTTTTCCTTGATTTTGAGAACAGCTCATTTGATCTTGGCTTCATTGACCTTCCATAAACCTCATCCAGTTTTTGTGCAATGTCTTCTCCATAGACCTTTGTCTGCAAGTTGACCATATACTGGAGTTGGGGTCACCCCAACCAGAACATTCAAGGAATTATGGAAGCATTTTCCTTCTTCCCATGAGCACCACACTACCAACTCAAAGTCAATCAACTACTATTTTGAGACCACCTTCACAAATATTCTTATAAAGTTTGGTATCAGTCATGCTGCTTCTAGTGCATCATTAATAAGATTAACACCTAATTAATATGATTATTAAATCTTAAAATTTTACTACCAATTTTTCATAATCATTGATCAGTATACCTATAAAATAAAATGAGAAAAAATAGAAATCAAATCTGAATTATAGTTTTACATTGTAGCTGCCATTTTATTTTCATAAATAATAACCCATACTCTGTCAAGTCCTAGTTGCTAAAAATGAGATATTTTTCAAATAGATTTAATTTATGTACTTCTCTCTATCAGTAAATCAATATTTTTCTGGATCCATCTCATTTTTTAAAACATCAAAATAGCTTTGTCTAAGAGATTTATAAATCTTGCAACACAAAATCTTGCATCAGGAAATTAGTAGTCAACTCTATATGTCTATTTTTATGAAAATATAGAATTATAGCTAAGGGCTAATTGTTATTAATAACTGTCCAGTTTTATAAGGAAAATTGGAAATAAATTAAGTACAATTTTTCAGACAATTATAATTCATTACATATCTTACTTTCCAGTCAGAGGTGGTATTCAGCCGGTTCGGACCAGTTCAGGTACCAGTGACTGCAGGTGCGAACTGGTAGCAGCGACGGCAGGTGGCTGCCTACATTCCCCAGTGTAATGCCATCCTATTTAACCACATTTTTGAGGCCGGCCGGCCATACGCGTGAAAGGTATACATGCGAGCAAAGCACATGTGCGGAAGGCATGCTCGAGAAGTGAACGTGTGTATGGTGAACCGGTGGTAGGAATATTGGAAACCCACCACTGTATCCAGTCCTCACTTAACTAGCTTCCTTATTATCACATCATGAAGTATTTTATCAATTCTTTGCAGAAACCAAGGTATATTACCACTATTCCCACAATCCATTAAGGAAATATAAGGACATGTGGGATTGACCTTCAGGGATAGGAGGAAGAGATGCTATCTAGAAATGATCAGATAAATTGAAGGGAGATTGTAGCTGCATAATAGGCAGGGAAGGAAACTCAGACTTACATGCTGTGAAAATTGTTGGTGAGAGACTTATACTTCTCACTTGAAAGTTTCTGTTAATGTACTTTACAATGTAGTAGCATTGCCACATCTGATCATGCTTCTCATTTGGTCTATCTGAGAGAACATTCTTCTTGACAAATACATACTTTCTGGTAATCACTCTTTTGTTCTGAAGCCGTTTATAAATAATCTCTTCATTTGTTTCTTTGTTCCATTTATTTGTGATCTGATCAAAATGCTCTCTATAATTGGCAAAAGTTGTCAATATATATTTTGTCAATATATAGTTTGCCTATGTATCATTGATAAAGTCTGATGAATCTTTGCTTTTCACTTGTCAACAAGTCATTCGGAAACATTTTTCACTCTTCAAAACACCTTGTTCTCCCAACTAATTTGCATGTTAGAGAAATGTAGAAGAAAGACTCAAGCTGTCAGGGCTGCCTCTGTTCATTTCCAAGGAAAGAAAAATTCTTGGCTCCATAGATTTAGAGAAAAGTAGTTTTACAAGGAAGGAACGGAAAGCAGACAGTTTCAAGAAAGCTACGAAGGAAAATGCATGAGCACAGCAACTCCAAATACAGTATACAGCCCAACCCCCTTGTAGCTAGGCAACCACATACCAGAGCCAATGGACTTGGCCTTGGAGATAGCAGCAGTTGCAAAGCTGCAATGTAAGCTTCTCCCTATTCCCTCCCCCCTATTCTATGGCAGCCAGCAACAGGCTGGTTGACACAAGCATGAAAAAACCACCTGGGATAAGAAACCATGGTTTCTGCACTTAAAATTCTCGGATGTTCAATTCTAGTTCCATCCCTTTCTGGAGAAGAATGAGTTTTGCAATCTTTCCTGGAGGAAACTGTACTTGGACCACAATGGAGATGTAGGAGCAGATCTGAACATCATAAGTTTGGTGGTTTTCACCAAGGAGGATCCCGTCAAAGAGCACCTGGGGAGTTTTTCAAGACAGAGTCTTACTATTAACCAAGATGCAGTCTCACAACTGAAGTTGCTCAATATGGTGAGAAAAATATTGGTGTCTTTTCACTTTTGTCAAAGCCTTAGTTCAAGTGGGCTAAGCCTAGTCACTGTACTATTGACCAGGGTGAGCAGGACAAGAAGACTTCCAAAGTCCCTTCAAACTTTGTTGTTCTGTTCTGGGTCTCCTTCCTGCCCACCTACCTGAGCACTAAAGGAAAGTCCATGGTGGCCGTGCAAGTCTTCTCCATCTTGGCCTCCAGTACTGGGCTTTTGAGCTGCATCTTCTTTCCCAAGTGCTACATTATCATCCTGAGACCAGATCTAAACACTAAGGAACATTTAATGATAAAAGTAGGGATTTAATAGTGAAATGGTTTCTTAGACTCATAACATTTAATTTTTCATTGCAGATATTATGGGGTTTGTATCCTTTCTTTACAACTGATTGACAAGACTGTTTAAAGGAAAGGAAAACAAAGGAAAAGCAAAGGAAATGAAATTATGAAGTGTGTAAGACTAATAAAATTAAAATCCAATGTAATCATCAAACAGTAAAATAAATGAATGAATAATTAAAACCATCATGGTGACAGGGAAGGACAGTATAACAAATGAGATATGCTCTATTCACATCATATATCTGAAAGGAAGAGAAATAGAGGGAGAGGAAGTCTTTGCCTAAGATAGAATTAAGAAGGAAAATGTTATGTGGGCATGAATGAGAGTCTCATTCCCACATAAGAAACAGAAACCTTTAGATAAAAATAGAGGAGTGGAGGCATAGGAGATAAAAATATTTAGTAGTAATAGTAGATATTTATTATACTTTGTGTAGGTCTTTGGTTATTCGGGTTTTCTCCCACGTAAAATTGGAAGTGTCTTGGCAATGTTTCGACGAAGTCTCATTCGTCATCTTCAGGCTGGTGTTTTCGGCTTCATGCTTCTAGGAGTTATTCTGTTAAAGTGTCCTTCAGATGCTATAACATGGAACACTGGATAACCATTTGTCTGAAGTGGTGAGGGGTTTTCTGCCTAAACAGGGGATTGGACTAGAAGACCTCCAAGGTCCCTTCCAACATTGTTATTCTGTAAATTCTGATACTATTTTAAGATGATTCAGTCATGTACAACATGAATTCTGGATTACTATTGTTTATGGCACAGATCATGGACCTTTTGTGTTCCCTCTGCACTTTAGTATCTGCATAAAACTGATGAGAGAGGCCATCAAGTGCTGAGGATTGTGGCCCTGATAGCATCCACTTCTCTTGTTCCTTGCCCAAATTAGGGGAGAGGGGGGGGGAGGGAGGGAGGAGTAGGGGGAAGTGAAAAGGGAAGGAGATGGAGAAGGAGATTGTGGTCCTAATAGCATCCACTTTGCTGGTTCCTTGCCCAAAATTAGAGGAGGAGGAGGAGGAGGGAGGAGGAGGAGGAGGAGGAGGAGGAGGAGGAGGAGGAGGAGGAGGAGGAGGAGGAGGGGGAAATTTCTTTGACCAGTGCCAAAGTTCACATTTGGACTGAATTTGATGAAATTAAATGAAGAATTGATGTTGCTTCTTTTGGTCATATTGGGAAATGGTCTATAGAATTCAGATTTATCTTGTCATGGTTGGGGAGGATTATATTCTGTGATTTTGTCTACCTCCATTTTCCATACATGGTTAGTTCTGATGCATTTTCTTTGGCATTTTTCTTTTTCTGCTTAGTCTCTGCCTCAGTCCAAATGTGTGGATAATTGTCGTCCTGGATTTTTCAAGCAGGCTCGAGAAGGGGAACCAATTTGCTGCTATGACTGTGTTCCTTGTCCAGAGGGGACCATCTCCACTCAGGAAGGTGGGTGACATTGGATGAAAGGGTACTGGATTTATTCAGACTTTAGGCCAATGTCCATGTTGGAAGATGCATTTAAGCTTGGCTATTTTATTGTTGTTCCACATTTTCAAAAATTTCTTTGATAATGGGAGGAAGAAGAAAAAGATTCAGAAAAAAGAAAAAGATGAGGTAGGCTGACGTAGAAGGACATAGTGGATTGGGCAGATTACTTTTGCCCCAGGAAACATCTCTTCTACTTGTCAGTTTAGTATTGTCCTTTCTGTGTTTGCTTGTCTTAGGAAAATCTGAACTCTGAAACTTGCAGAACAATTTCAGGTCAACAACTCTTGCACTCATACAAGTTTGAGTGTCTTCTGGTTTTGACCTCTGTAGGTCTAGTGATAAACCATCTTCTACTCTGAATAATGTGGCACACTCCTGGATGAAGGTGGTGCAAGATGTAGGCATCCTCCTAGACCCACAGCTACTACTCAATGAGCAGGGGCATAGCAGTAGCACTTAAACTTTTATATCCTGCCATAATGTTTTATAGCGCACTCTGAGCAGTTTACAGAGTCAGCATATTGCTCCCCACAATCTGGGTATTCATTTTATTGACTTCGGAAGAATGGAAGGCTGAGTCAACATTGAGTCGGTTAGGATTGAACTCCTGGCAATGGGCAGAGTTACCCTGCATTACTGAATTCTAACCACTGCCCCACCACAGCCCAGCTAATGCCATAGCTAATCTTCACACATAAGTTTCACATGGCATGGGACAGAGTATCTGTGGGACTTCCTCACCCTAAGGATTCTGCTTGTCCCACCAGAACAGATATATGTAAAAAGCATATTTCAGGTCCATTCCTTAAAACATTGGCATGTTGTGGGTCCTTAGAAACTTGCTTATTGGAAACCAAAAGCATTGCGGTGAGACCGGCTGGAAAAATAATGGGCTCTGACAAACTCCATGAAAATCTATCCGGACAAATCATTGTCGGGGGGTCTTTGGACCGGAACCGTCCTGTAGGGACGGTGAAGAAGGAGAGGCATCTCGGACGACCAAGAGGAACAGGCAAGTTCCTTGAAAGGTCAGAGGTAGCTCTTCAGACTGGCAGTGGGGTGACAGCCATTGTAAAATGACTGCTCTGAAACTGGGGCAACTGGACTAAGTTTCTGTGCAGGAGCGGTGTTTGAACGGAGTGCTGGTACCAGGTGAGTGATTGGCCAACTCACAGGTAAAAGAAAATTTTGAATTGGAACATTAAAAGGTGTCCCAGAGCTGAAATGAGCAGCTAATTGGCATTTGAGAAACTCTATGGAGGGAGAAGAACAAAGAGGAGGCTAAAATGCTAAAGCCCAAGAAAGTTTTTGTATCTACAATTGGATTTGGAGAAACTAAAAATAATAAAAGAAAAGAACCCAAGGAAAAGTATTTTTTTATGTGGATTTAAAATATTTTTGGCAGCTTTGACATTTAGTTGGTTTGAGAATATTGTGGATTTGAGAGGGACATCTGCTGGCGGAAAGAGATCTGCAATATTTGTTGGAAGATAGAAGAGAAAGTACAGCTGTGACCTTGACTACTAAAAGATAATTTGGAAACTATGCAAACTTTTAAGGAGTATTTGTATTTCTACATTGCTGGGTTTTGATTCTCAACGTCTGCGGAAGATAACAAATCTTTACCTTGGAGTCGACTGGATAAATACTTGAATTGGACATTATTTGAAAACAAAAAGAGATGAATGGATTTTAAATTTTAATTAAATGTGACATAATTCAAAAGTGTTAACAATTTCTTAAATTGGCAATATGGAGTCTTGGATGTGTGAGGAGTTAATTGAGATGGTTAGAAATATGCGTGAATCACTAAAGGGTAATAAAAAGTCAGAAATTTTGCTGGAACACACAGAACAGGAAATAGGGCAGAAGGTGGTAAAAGAGAGCATAAATGAGGAGCAAGAAAATAATATTGAAGAAAAAGGAATTGAATGCAAAAAGCAGTTAGATGATTTCACTGGGATTTACAGTGGCAAAAAAAAAGAGTGGATGTGGGGGGGGAACATCACCCCAAAAAGTATCAATCAAAGGGTAAAGAGGGAAATAGTGGAAAGAGATTAGGAGAAAGAGTGGGCAGAACTACTCAAATAATATATCTAAAAGTGAGAAAAAGGATACAGAAGAAAAGATATAATAAATATTTAAAAGAAAAGAAAAGAAGAAGTTAAGAGAATGGGATAAAAGGAGAAAATTATCAAGAAGTGGAATTTTGGAGAGACCAGGAGAAAATGGTTAAAGAAGGGAAGATTAGTGGAAAGGAGAAAGGGAAATAAGGTACATACTAATAGATTTAAGGGAACAGTATTAATATTATTAACTGTGGATGATCAACTAAGTTAAAGGGTTTTAATGTAAGATTTGAATATGATGATGTATATTGCTTATAGTAAAACAGAATAGCAGATGAAATGTGAAATGGCAATTTGGTTTAATTTTGAAGACAATTTAAATTAAGAGACAAAGTTGAAATGTTAAAAAGTGGGATGGGGATTTTGAGAAATATATTTTGTAATGGAGAAATAAGATAATTAATTGATGTAATTGTAAGAGATTAGGAATTAAGGGTGGATAGTGATACTCTTTATGTATTATGTATTAATAAGAAATGAAGATAACATAAAGAAGTATGGAAAAAGAATGTTATGGCTGAAATTGGAAATATATAAAATGGACTTGTTTATGTTTATGTTTATGTTTATGTTTATGTTTATGTTTATGTTTATGTTTATGTTTATGTTTATGTTTATGTTTATGTTTATGTTTATGTTTATGTTTATTGGACTTCTATACCGCCCTTCTCCCGAAGGACTCAGGGCGGTGTACAGCCATATTAAAACACATATAAATTTACAAAGTTTAAAAACAATTTAAAATTGAATATATAAAAAATTTGGCCCACAAATTAAAAACTAACATACACCCATTATAAAATTCATATTAGGCCAGCCTGGCTTGTTGGAACAGAAGGGTCTTCAGGGCGCGGCGAAAGGTACGCAGGTCAGGGATCGTACGAACCTCTAGGGGCAGCTCATTCCAGAGGGCTGGTGCCCTCACAGAGAAGGCTCTCCCCCTGGGTGTCGCCAGCCAGCATTGTTTGGCCGACGGCACCCTGAGGAGCCCCTCTCTGCGGGAGCGTATTGGCCGGTGGGAGGCTATTGGTGGCAGAAGGCGGTCTCGTATGTATGGTGAAAAATATGGAAAATATATGGTGAAAAATGATTAATTTGTGATAAAGAATTATATAAAAGAGATGAATATGGAAAAAATGGGAAGATTGGAATAGATTATAAAGATTAATATATATAAGTCATATAAGATGTCACTCGGTCCAGTCTCTCAATACCAGGTAAAATCCAAAGCAGGTGTTTATAATATTGCTTCTTGGTTTTCTTAGATACGGAAAAATGCACCAAGTGTCCAGATGATCAATATCCAACTGAGAACCGAGTCCAATGTATCCCAAAAGTTATAACATTCCTGTCTTATGAAGAAGACCTTGGCATCATCCTGGTCTCTTTTGCTCTACTCTTGTTTCTAACAACAGGCTTTGCTTTAATCATATTCCTTAAATATTTAGAAACACCCATTGTCAAAGCCAACAACCGGGATCTCTCCTACATCCTCCTGGTCTCCCTTATGCTATGCTTCTTGTCTTCCTTTCTCTTCATTGGCCAACCAAGGAAAGCCACCTGCCTTCTCCGACAAACAGTTTTCAGCATTGTCTTCTCAGTAGCTGTGTCTTCTGTGTTGGCCAAAACAATCACAGTGGTGCTGGCATTCTTTGCCACAAAACCAGAAAACAGGGTGAGAAGATGGTTGGGAAAGGGTTTGGCCAACTCCATCATCCTTTTTTGTTCTGCTGGACAAATTATCATCTGCTCCATCTGGCTTGGAGTTTCTCCCCCATTCGCTGACTCTGATCTCCACTCCCAGCCTGGAGAGATCATCCTTCAATGCAGTGATGGCTCTGTCACCATGTTTTATGTTGTCCTTGGATATATGGGTTTCCTTGCTGCCATTTGCTTCATGGTGGCTTTCCTGGCCAGAAATCTGCCTGGGGCCTTCAATGAAACCAAGCTGATCACCTTCAGCATGCTGGTCTTCTGCAGTGTCTGGGTTTCCTTCCTGCCCACCTACCTGAGCACAAAAGGAAAGTCCATGGTGGCCGTGCAAGTCTTCTCCATCTTGGCTTCAAGTACTGGTCTGTTGGGCTGCATCTTCTTTCCCAAGTGCTACATTATCATCCTAAGACCAAATCTAAACACTAAGGAGCATCTAATGATAAAAGTAGGGAATTGATTGCGAAATGGTTTCTTAGACTCATAACATTTCATTTTTCTTTGCAGTTATTGTTGGCCTTGTATGCTTCCTTTGCATCTGTTTAAGAATTGAGGTGATTTAAAAGGCAAAGGAAAATCAAAGAAAATAAAACTATGAAGAATGTAAGTCTAATAAAATTAGACTTATCCTATATCATCATGAAACAGGAAAATAAATGAATGAATGAATAAAACCGGCATGCAGACAAGGATAACAAATGAGATACTCTATATTAACATAAGACATCTGAACAGAAGAGATAGGAGTCCCAAAATAGAGGGTGTTTAAGATGGAATGAATATGGAAATCTGTTTGTACAATCTATGATTTATCCCCAAAAGTAGGCATGTACAATAGAACTGGGTGTCAGGAAGATGCAGGTTTTGATGATGTCATAGACATCCAGGGAGTGGTGGGATCCTGCTGTTTCAACAACTGATTCGGTGATTGTGCGCTTTGTGCGCTCTGAGCGCACATGTGCATTTTTACGAAAACTTACTTTCCACAGTAACACAGCTAAGGCGCGGCAATCCGCTCTGCTGCATGAATCAGCTGAAAAGATATAGGTCAGTAAAGCACAGGGGTGGGCTGGGAGGCCCACTTGATCGTCGGAATGAAACAGTTCACTCCCAGCTGATCATTGCAGCTACCGGTTCGCCCGAACCAGTACGAACCGGGAGAATCCCACCCCTGCCTTCATGTGACATTTTTCATTTGTTTCTTTAACAATTTTGTTCTGCCCATCTACCTCCCTTAAGTTATTTTGTAGACAAGATTCCTGGCTTTTGTCATCCTGCTTTCCTGCCTGCTTCATGAGAGGTCCTTGGTGCTCTCTGAGCTTGGTTGCTTTCTTGAAGACATTTCATTACCCAAACTAGGTGACATCATCAGTGCCAGCACTGCTACTAGCTGTCAGGTGTGCTTCCTTCAAAGTCCAGGAAAGAATAAACCAAACTCCATTATTTATAGAGTAATGTATTTTTACTAGAAAATGAAATGAACGCAACCAAGGAAAAGCTGAAACTAAAGTAATAGGCGCGAAAATTGCATATAGAAAGCATCCCCTCCCACTGTCCATCGTCAATCATCCAATCCAAAGGTCTTCCAGAGGTCAGGTGGAAGCATGTCTGGCATCGTCATCAATCAGGAACACGATGACGATTGACCTGATAGACACTTCAGAGATTCGGTTTTGTTTCTTCGAAAAAAACCCTCCAGCACGCTTCCCCCCCACCCAGTCCCCCTAGCTCTCCCCTCCCCGTTTCTTCTGGCAGCCAAAGCAGTAAAGGCGGAGGCTGACACTAGCACTGATGATGCTATGTAGCTTGGGTAATAAAATGTCTACAAGAAAACAACCTGGAGCAACAGGAAGCCCTCATTTCAACCCTGAGCCACAAATGTTCTCCTTTGTTGGTGCCTGTTTCATTTTTAGCATGGCAGCTTCAGCCTAGTCTTACATATTGCTCCTCTTGGCATTGAGTTAAGCAGGAAGTGCTACAAAATGGGTCTCACTTATCACACAAATCATTACAGGAATTTTGGTTTGGTTTGGTTTTGTATTTTTGCCAATATGTTTCTGGAGATTCTCAGTCATCCAGGTCATGGTTGTCCCAAAGGTGTTTTTTCAAAAGGCACCTGGACTTTCTGGACTTTTTCTTTGAAGATGTTTCGCTTCTTGCACAAGAAGCAAAACCTCTTCAAAGAAAAACCAGAAAGTCCCGTTGCGTCTTGAAAAAGCACCTTTGGGATTTTTGCCAATAGTTTGTTGTCCAGTTGTATGGAGGCACAATAGTTCAGAAAAACAGATTTAATACATTGAAATAATATTTTTTTTTAAAAAACAGGTGTAACACCTATTGCACCTTCCAAATATATGGAAGACTTTTGGGGGGATGACACACAGCCTCCTCTACAGGAAGACCACAGGGGCACCACACCACCAAATATGACAACACAACCTGAAGAAGACCATCAGGTCCCCTCGTACCTATTTCTGGGTAAATGTGGCAAGAAATCAGATCACAGCTTCAATCATCCTGTGGGCACTGCCACCATCTTAGCTGCAGACCTCACAGCCCATGGTTTATATAATAAACTTTAAAAAACCCTTCAAAATATAAAGAATTTTCATATTCCTATATATAAATATAGAAAGCAACACGGAGAGCATCAAGAAAAAGATAAAAATGTCTACTCGGTCTATAACTTTCACCCTATTTACCCAGCAATACAGTCCACAGCCTGACGCTGTCAGGGTTCCATCAGATGCCCTAAAACCATGAGCCTCGAGCCAAGTTTTCAAAGAAATCCAGTTATTTATTAGGAGCAACATGTCAGCACTTACCCAATTGAAGTCAGCTTTGCCCCATGTAATTTAGGGCCCAACTATGACCTGTTTCCTCACTTCTCCCAGGGTGTGTCATAAATCACATTCTCCAATATGGCACTTTTGCGGGCTGTAGAGATCATGCCTCTCCAGCTGGTTCCAATAACCTGGGATACAGCCTTGAGAAAGGTATGTGTGGAATGTGCTTCTGGTTGTGTCTGCCATGCTGCTTCATCAGTCCCCCCCACTTCTGCCTATGGCAACTCGAGAGCAGGCCAAGAATGCTTTACGAGTTGACAGACACTTTTCTGGCTCATAGTCTGCTGTTATCAAAAATGGATTTTCTACAACAGATGGGAAATGAAATTTAACTTCAGCATGAACAGCTTAATTTAAGATTAATAAATGGATATCTAATAGAAAAGAAAATCAGAAACAGTTCCTACTCTTAACACTAGACAGGGTTCAAACCAGTGGTGAAATGTAAAATTTGTTACTATCAGTTCTGTGGGCATGGCTTGGGGTGGGGGTGAGGGTAATGTGACTGGGTGGGCATGGCAAACTTTTTTTTTTTTACTTTTAAAAACATTTTTTCTACAAGCTGTTCGGCCGAAGAGGTTGTAAAAAAATGCTTTTAAAAGCCTCTGATGATCAGGCAACTCAGTTGGGATTGTCAGAGGCTTTTAAAAGCATTTTAAAGCCTCTGACAATCAGGCAACTCAGCTGGGATCATCAGAGGCTTTTAAAAGCATTTTTTTCCCTACAACCTCTTCGGCCGAAGAGGTTGCAGGAAAAAATGCTTTTAAAAGCCTCTGATGATCAGGCAACTCAGCTGGGATCGTCAGAGGCTTTTAAAAGCATTTTTTCTACAACCTCTTCGGCCAAACAGGTTGTAGAAAAAATGCTTTTAAAAGCCTCTGATGATCCCAGCTGAACCGTGCGATCATCTGAGGCTTATTTTTTTTACTTTTAAAAGCATTTTTTTTGGCCCCCCAAAAAGAAAAAAATGCTTTTAAAAGTAAAAAAAAAAGTCTCTGATGATCGCGCGGCTCAGCTGGGCATGAGGGGGGCGCAGGGATTTTGCTACCGGTTCTCTGAACAACCGGCTGCCATCGCTACCGGATCAGGCGATCCGGTCCAAACTGGGAGCATTTCAACCCTGGTTCAAGCATTTCGATTGCTTCCTTGATGTTAGAAGACAGGCAATAATAGAGTTAACTGTCATCAACCTAGAATGGCACCAAGCTCATACTTCTGGGTACCCACCAGTGGTGATATTCAGCCAGTTCAGATCGGTTCGGGTGAACCGGTAGTGGCGACCTGCTGGTGGGCTCGTCCCCCTGCCCCGGCGCTATGCCATCCTATTTAGCCACGTTTTCTAAGCCCTGGAAACAAGATACCATGTTTTCTAATCTCTGGAGACAAGATACCATGTTGAAGGAAAGCAGAAGTCCATCCTTTTAGTGTTGAACTCCAGCATCACTTTCTGGACAAGTCCTGACAGGAAGGACCACAAATCTCTACAGAACAGTGCCCCCAAGTGTGTACCTGTGTTTTTTTTTTTGTGCCATGGTTTCTCCAGCTACCTCTCTGTACATGGAGCTACATAGATGTTCAGGATACCCAGAGGAGAAGTTGCTTCTCACTGTAATTATCACCATCCCTTTCCTTTGAAATGTGTTCTGCTACTTCCCCAGTGACTGCCTTTGATGTAAACACCAGACTAAAGCAACACGGAAAGGGTCTTGCATGAAAAATGGATAAATGCCTCAGATCCCACTCTGCATGGCACAGGTTTTGGGACAGGCAGGGGCTGTGCTTTTTAAATGTACTTTCTCTACTTTCCAAGTGAAGTTCAGTTTGTCTGAATCAAGAAATTCTGGGATTTCCCTCTTGTGGGAGTGCTTTGAGTTCTACTCGCCCTTCTTGTTTTTCTTATGTAGAAACGGGAAGGGGATTGATTCAGTCCTGTGAATTATGGACCTCCTGCTTCTGCTTCTGCTACTCATGTTGTCCCAGCCAGTCTTGGGGAAGCCGAGAATGAAATGCCCACTAATTTTGGAGAAGGAGGATGGAAAAAAGCCACGGACCTATTACAGCCCAGGAGACCATCTCATTAGTGTGGTCACCACTGCAACAAGACTATCACGCACGACATTGCCTTTCACCAAGGCTCCTTCTAGTCAGTCTCATGCGTAAGTCATTCCGTGTGATGGGGTTGCATTCCCTTCGTTTGCCATTCTAACACATACTGCCTTTTCATCGTATTCATTTCCTCGTATATTGCAAGATTGGTCTAATTTACTAAATCATTTTGATTTCCAAGGCTTCTCTCTTTTGTCTTATTTTGTGGAAGAGACTCAAAACTAAAGATGGGGGCAGATAAAAACCCAAAACCCAAGTCCCAATTATTTCCCCCATCCAATCTTGAGTTTATCACTGAATTATTGAAAGGATTGTAGTTAACACCATGCAGCCAAGTTGCATTTTTATAACCACTCATTGATATTCAAAGTCTGTTCCTTGTCAAAATAGAAGCTGACTTGTTTTTAGAGTTTATTTTCTGGGTGACATGAACCATTCTCTTCTTGTACAATAGTTCCGCTTTAATGTTTGAATGATTTTGAACCCTAGTTATTGGACAACTGAAAATCAGCACAATTACAAATAATGATATATTTGTGACTATTAACCCTCGTGGAGGACTATCTCTCAACCCTCATAAAAATTAAATCTTTATGGTTGATGATTACCATTTGCCTCTGGTTTTGGATTATTGATTTAAGACTCAATAGGCTCTGTAATTTCTGGTTATTGTTTATGGTGATGATGAGTATGACATGAACATATTTTTACCATAGTTTAAGTTCTGAGCCGTCAAAAATCATACGCTTCATTTCCGCCACTCAAGACGTCAATAAGAATCACAAGCTCTTGCACAATCTCACACTGGGCTACAACATCCATGACAACTGTCTGAATACACTTGGCACTTCAGATGCTTTGCTGGACATGCTCGCTACCGGAGAAGCCAATGTTCCCAACTACAGCTGTGGAAAGAAAGATAACCTTTTGATTTTTCTTGATGGAGCTGCCAATGACATCTCCGTCCAGATGTCAAGATTAGTAGGCACCTACAAAGTTCCACAGGTCTGTGTGTGCATTTCTGTATCTAATAGAGGGAGTGCAGTGGTGATAGGTGAGCGATAGATCAAGTCGTATGCTCTCTATAGAATTCAAGAGCTGCTTTTCACCATGGCCATTGTAGGTATCATGGCTAGAGATTGGGATCCACAGTGTGGAGGGGGCAAGGATCAAAGTGGCCTTATGCTCTCATGAAACCATCCCCATTGCTTGGGGGGCTGGGGCTGCATGTTGTGAAAGTAAGGAATGCTTCAATGTCCAATCAAAGTGTTTTCTGTAAAACATAAAGTATCATAGTACTTGAAAGCTCATATCTTAGACGTGATCTTAGCCAAAATAATGATCTTTTCAATGGTAAACAAGTCCTAAATTTATCAAAGGAATTCCAATGGATTATCTTACCTACAGTTGATTAAAGAAATATGAATTATGAATTCATAGGGATCCCCAGCATTAGTTAACCACTTTATTTAAAAAAAAATGCAAGCATATTAACCAACATGTCAACTATTTTTTACCATAATCAGTTCATGATGACATTCATCTTAAAAGTCTTGAAGAGCAGTAAGGATGTTGGAGAGGACATTCTACCAGCTGAACTACTCAAGTAATATCCCAACCGGTGGGATCCTCTTTTTGGAACATTTTATTTCTCACCCCATTCAATCTGAGCCAGGTTTGTCGAAAAAATATCAGGCAGGTGCATGAAATTAAGTTCTATAATCTTCACCTAAGAGCTTGTTGTTAGGTGGGTGATTATGATACTGAAGATAAATTCCTTGTGTGCCTAATCAGACTTGGCCAAATAAAGTATTCAATTCAATTCATCCAGCCCAGTTTATGCACGTTACAATCAAAATCTCCTTTAAAATACCACTCCAATTCCCTCCTCAGTATCCTTTCCTATAAGGAACTTCATTCCTTCCTTGCCGGGGTTCCTAAGGTTTCTGAGAATACTTATCTAAGGAGAAACTATACTTAAAATATTCCAAAGATGCTTTTTTCAAGAGGCAACTGGATTATCTTTGTTTTTCCTTGAAGATGTTTTGTTTCTCATCCAAGAAACTGAACTTCTTCAGAAACTGAACTTCTTCAGTTCTGAAGAAGTTCAGTTCTGAGCTGAAGAAGTTCCTTGGATGAGAAGCAAAGCATTTTCAAGGAAAAACAAAGAAAATCTAGTTGCCTCTTGAAAAAGCGCCTTTGGGACAACTATGGCCTAGATCACTGAGAAACTTCACAGCCATATCCTTAGAATGTATATCTTAGCTCATTTCCCTGGTTAAACTGCTTTCAAGACCTGTGGAACAATGAAGTGTGAGAATGAATACAAATCTTAAAGAAAACAAAAGGAGACATGGTGTCTGAAGCTTAATAAAAATGTAAATGCGCAACTGAAATATTATAATAATGTAACATAACCAATATTATAACACTCTGTTGGCAGGCTTACGCACAAATAAATAACAGCTGTCATACCCCAGTTGGGTGGAAAATGGCAATAGTATTTTTATGCAGATTGTCCTCGATTTATGATTACAATTGAGCCCAAAATTTATGTTGCTAAGCAAGACATTTGTTAAGTGAGTTTTGCCCCATGTTACGATTATTCTTGCCACAGTTATTAAGTATACCATTCCAGTTGTTAAGCCAGTTGTTTAAAAGATTCTGGCTTCCCCATTGACTTTGTTTGTCAGAAGGTTGCAAAATGTGATGACGTGACCCTGGGACATCGCAACTGTCATAAATATGTACTAGTTGCCAAGCATCCAAATTTTCATCATGTGACCATGGAGATGCGTTCATGGTCATAAGTGGGAAAAAATGGTAATAAATCTGTTTTTCACTGCTGTTGTAACTTCAAACTCCTACTAAAAGACTGGTTGTTTAGTCAAGGACTACCTGTATTTTAAAAGGGGAATAAAAGGGACTCTAGCAATCACTGGCCCAGTCCTCTAATACAGGGGTGTCAAACCTGCTCACATCATGGGCCGTATCGCGACATATTTTTTGCCTTTACGGAGCCAGGGTGGGCGTGGCCTGCACGGCCTGTATCTGGCTCATGGGCCACCACTTTGGCAGGCCTGGTCTAATAGATATTGTGGCTAAAATATATACTAGGTTCCTCTCAAGTAGAGTTGAAAGGTGAAGTCCTTGCAGAAGAACAAGAAGGCTTTAGACAGAGTCGATCCACCATTGGCAATTGGTTTGTCTTGAGCCATCTGCTTACAAAATATGTCAGTCAGAGGAAACCACGGTTTGCAGCCTTTATAGATCTCAGTGCAGCATTTGACCCAGGAAACAGAAAAATATTATGGAGGAAATTGATTGTCGTTAATACACACACACACACATGTTTATTTGCCTCCCATCTCATTGTCACGTGATTCTAGGCAGTTTACAATGCCATAAGGTTATAGTATAAAAATTAAAACAGCAAAATATTGAGACAATAAATACATTAGAATTAACAAGAAATGGCTAAGATAGCTGCAGTAAGCAGAGTGAAGGTGAGAACTTCTGGTTAATCCATAGGAGTCGTGGTGGCACAATGATTAGAATGCAGCATTGCAGGCTAACTCTGCCCACAGCCTGGAGTTCAATCCTGAACAGCTCAAAGTTGACTCAACCTTCCATTCTTCCATGGTTGGTAAAATGAGGACCCGGATTGATGGGGCTGACTTTGTAAACCACTCAAAGACTGCTGTCAAGCACTATGGAGCAGTGTAGAAGTCTAAGTGTTTACTGCTATTGTTAATCCAGGAACCACCTCCAGGATGATATGCCTTTATCTATGTCCCAGACCAATGCGCAGAGCCAGGTTTTAAGACCTTCACAAGAGCCAAGAGAGTAGGGTCACATCTCACCTTGAGCAGTATGATGTTCTAGAGAGCGGATGCTGTGGCACAAAGGACTCCTCTCCTAAACCCCACCAGGCAAAATTCCTTGGTCAACAAAGTTTGTAGCATGTCCCATAAGTGAGAAAGGCTGACCCCATTTGAGTGAGATGGTTCCTCAAGTAATAATATATTAATGTGTTGGGTTACATGGGTTATTAAGAAGACATGGTTCTTACTGTTATAATAATGGAATGGAATGGAATGGAATAGAATAGAATAGAATAGAATAGAATAGAATAGAATAGAATAGAATAGAATAGAATAGAATAGAATAGAATAGAATAGAATAGAATAGAATAGAATTTCCCATCAAAAGAGTTCACTTAGAGCAGGGGTGTCAGATCCGGCCTGCGGGGTACTTAGAACTGGCCTGCAGGGTTGCCCTGGAAACAGTGAAGGACTGGCCCACAGTGCTTCTGCCAGGGGCCCTCCTGAGCTCCATTTTCACTGGCAGAGGGACGTAGGAGGCCATGGCAGCCGAAAATGGAGTTCGGGAGCCCGTTTTCACTGGCAGAATGCTCGGGCCACCACAGGTGCCCCTGACATGAGTGACGTTGAGCTGGCCATGCCCCCCCCCCCCAGGTCAAACAACCCTGATGCAGCCCTCAATGAAATCAAGTTTGATACCCCTGACTTAGAGCAAGGGTGAATTTTAAATTTTATTTTTTTAAAAAAAAAGATAGCGTCAATTATTAAAATATATAGGACCAAGGTTTTCCCCATACTCCTACATGGAGCTGAATTTTGAGGCTTTAAAAAGATGTCACTACTAGAAGAAACCCAATCACAGCATCTGAGAGAGTGGTGAAATCCAATTTTTTTTTTACTACCATGGCTTGATGGGCATGGTGTGGCTTGGTGGGCATGGCAGGAGAAGGATACTGCAAAATCCCAACTCCTGGGAGAAGGATATTGCAAAATCTCCATTCCCACCCCACTCTGGGGCCAGCCAGAGGTGGTATTTGCCAGTTCTCTGAACTGCTCAAAATTTCCACTACTGGTTCTCCAGAACCTGTCAGAACCTGATCTGAGAACTTACTTGGTTGTGGACAACAGAACTTCAGCTGCTACTCTTAGAGCAGAATTGGGTATTTATGCTATTTGTTCTTTGTCTAAATTCAGGGAATATAATTATTGGTGTAAAATTAATGCTATGGAAAGTGACAGACTACCAAAAAGGCAAAATTTCAATTAAAGACCTCTTGGATTGTACAATTGACAAATTATATTAGGAGCTGTGGTTTCCCTGTCTCTTGTACAAATGGAGAACAAGCTAAAATGATGGTTACGCAAAGAATCCAGGGTACCACAGCACAGAAAAATATAGCCATCTTCAGTAAATTTGACACATTGAAATGGAGGAGCTGCTACAAATGGATTTTCCAAATTGTGAAGTATTTGAATGCCGAAATGCCAAAACATCTTACAGGGGTTATAGGACAACTCACCATGGCCAGTTTGCTTCAGGAGAAAAATTACATAATATTTAAGAAAGAGTGGAATAGAAAGGATGCAAAAGGAGGGACAAAATGAAATATGAATGACAAAAATTAAAATTTTAAAAAATTGTTTTAAATAATTAAATAAAATTGTTGAATTGTTCCATGGTGAGTTGGCCGCGATGAGTTAATCATAGTGAATTGGCAGCGATGAGTTGTATGCAGCAAGTTGGTCATGGAAAGTTGTCCCGTTCCATCTTAGGGCGTTATTTATTGAGCAAGATTTGAGCAGCTGGACACAATAGTTAAATATGGGAAATTTAATCCAATCCCCTGTAATGAACAGACTTGTATTTGCACAACTCCAAAGGAGAAGACATAAATATGTATTATTTGAATCTCAATTGTATAAGAAATAGATCAGTATATTGGACAGTACATTAGACGAGCAACTTATTGGGATCCTTATATTAAAACAATGTATTTCTTGTGTGAACAGAATATTAAAAAATTAGATGCAATACAAGAAGAGACTGGACTGCCATCTGTCAAAAATAGGGTAGCGTCTGCTTGGGCAGGGGGTTGGACTACATGACCTACGAAGGACATCTAACCCCCGACCTCTGGATCCCCGACCTCCGCACCTTCCGTCGTGCTCTGAAGACCCTATTATTCCAGCAAGCTGGTCTGACGGGATAAAGGATTTTAAATTGGGTTTTGGTAGGGGTTTTAAAATGATTTTAGTTGGGTGTTTTAAATTCAGCCAATGATTGAATTATTTTAATTAAGTTTTTAATTTTTGTTGTATATTGTTTTTACCATGGCTGTTCACCACCCTGAGTCCTTTGGGAGAAGGGCGGAATATAAATATAAATAATAAATATAAATATAAATATAAATATAAATAATATAAATATAAATATAAATATAAATATAATAATAATAATAATAATAATAATAATAATAATAATAATAATAATAATAATAATAATAATAATAATAATAATAATAATAATAATAATAATAATAAAGTCCCTTCCAACTCTGTTAAACTGTATCTACAGCCCATTTTTTAACAAAATAGTTCGGTTGAGATCTGCATATGTGGTAAATTGTAGGGATGATACAGAAATATGATTTGGATACTTTATTTTTATTCTTTTTTGCTAAATTTGTTCCTTTTATTCTATTGTATATATATACAATCTTTAATAAGTTGTTCTGTTTCATATTCTATATCTTGATACGGCCTAATAGCTAATCAGTAATAAACTATTCTAATAAATTCATGAGAACCAAGCTGGATTTCTTAAAACTTAATATTTTGGAATTGATGTGACCTCAAATATAAAATAGCATTCTTCATTACTGTATTTTTTTTTTTTTTTAGGTGAGAGATAGAATTGTTTCGGAGGCTTTGAGTGACAAAAGTCAATTCCCTTTTTCCCACCGGATGTTCCCCAAAGAAGGGTTTCACTACCCAGGAATTGTCCAACTGCTCCTTCATTTCAGATGGACCTTAATTGGTCTCTTTTCTTCCGAAACAGAGAATGGAGAGAATTTCATGAGAACATTTATTCCTGTGCTTGTCAGGAATGGAATTTGTGTTGTTATATCACAACTATTCCCAACGACTGGAGATACAAAACTCTCCAGGGATTTCTTCTCTAAGTGGAGACAAGTCAATGTCTTTGTTCACTTCATAGAATTTATTTCCCTTCCGCCCAGACTGCTTCCTTTCCATTTAACGTTTGAAAGTTTACCAGGACCCATTGAAGGGAAAGTCTGGATCACGACAGTCTTAGGGGAATTTCCAGTGAAAAAACGCAGACTTTTCAAATACGTCCATAGTATTTGGAGCTTTGCTTTTCAGGCTAAAAAAAGGCAAAAAGATGATATTTTTCAAACCATTCTCTTTGTGGAACCCCGATTTCAAGAGCAGTCATTTCGCTGTGCTTTTTCAAAGAATCTCTTTTCTGCCAAAGGCCGGAGAAGATGCACCCAGATAGCACCACTGGAAACCCAACAGAAAAGAAATAGAATGCAGATCACAAATAAGCACCATGTTTACAGTATCATTAAGACGCTGGCCCATTCCTTGAATGCTGCTTATTCCTCCACATCCAGAAGAAGAAGGAAGGAGGACAGAGACAGACTGGGGGTTTTAAGGCTGCAAGTGTGGCAGGTATCAATTGCCAGTTGACAGCCATTTGATTCCATTTCTTCTCTACTAATTTATTATAATCAATGACCAATATGCATATATAATAATAGAATAGAATAGAATAGAACAGAACAGAACAGAACAGAGCAGAGCAGAGCAGAGCAGAGCAGAGCAGAGCAGAGCAGAACAGAACAGAACAGAACAGAACAGAACAGAATAGAATAGAATAGAATAGAATAGAATAGAATAGATTAACAGAGTTGGAAGGGACCTTGGAGGTCTTCTAGTCCAACCCCCTGCCCAGGCAGGAAACCCTACACCACTTCAGACAAATGGTTAATATTAGATATTAGGTTAGCTAATATTAGAAGTACAAATGAAATCTTAATGAAAAAATCTACATTATGGCTACCATACTTTTTTTCTTATATAATATATCTTCGTTTGTCAATGTTGTGGCCTGTTGGCCGCCGGCCCCTCCAGAAGCCGAATCAGATGAGGGGGAGGTGGGGGAGTCAGGATCAGCATCAAGGCAACCTGAGAGCTCCGAGGGGGAAGAGGGAATGGAGCTGGCAGAGAGAGAGAGAGAGAGAGAGAGAGAGAGAGAGAGAGAGAGAGAGAGGGAGGGAGGGAGGGAGGGAGGGAGAGAGAGAGAGAGAGAGAGAGAGAGAGAGAGAGAGAGAGAGAGAGAGAGAGAGAGAGAGAGAGAGAGAGAGGCGGAGCCCGGACCATCCGTCAGCCCCCAGATGGAGAGTCAACAGCCCCCAGGTCTGGAGGTGGCTGATGAGGAAGAGGAGGAACAGCTGGGTCCAGTGCCTGATCCATGGATGTGCAGAAGGCAGAGGAGAGGAGAGCAGTGGAAATATGTGGGCCGATCCTTGGGATGGAAGAGCCACAGCTGCTAGTAAAGCCCCACACTAGCTCTGGGGATAAAAGGCAGGGGGCAGAGATGAATAGATGTGGCAGACAACTATTTATATCCCTGTCCAACAATCTTGTTAGCTTGCGTTGAGAGAGAAACTTTTTGCTGAGGCTGCTGGGACTCCTAATAAAGAAATTGTTGATTTAAATACAGAGGGATTGTTATGTTTGGGGAATTGGATCAGAACAGTCAAGTCCCAGTTGCTAAAAATCAGATTTTTTTTTATTGGATTTTATTCGTTTATCTCTCTCTGTCGGACATGACTTTGCAACTAACAACAACATAAATCTTCCATCATGAAATCATGATTTTGCAACTCTACTTATCTCTATTAATGACAATATAAAAGAATAGATGACCAAGGACTAATAGTTATCCATAACTACCCAGTTTTATGAAAACTATTTGAATACAATTTTTAAAAGTTTTTATCTGCTTAAATATCATACCATCCAGCCTCACTTAATTAGATTCTTAAATATCACATCGAGAAATTATTTACTAATATTTTGCTTAAATAAAGGTATAGTACCAATATGTTAAAAGGGACGCGGTGGCTCAGTAGCTAAGAGACTGAGCTTGTCGATCGAAAGGTTGGCAATTCAGCAGTTCGAATCCCTAGTGCCCCGAAACAGGGTGAGCTCCCATTACTTGTCCCAGCTTCTACCAGTCTAGCAGTTTGAAAGCATGTAAAAAATGCAAGTAGAAAAATAGGAACCATCTTTGGTGGGAAAATAAACAGTGTTCCATGTGCCTTTGGCATTTAGTCATGCCGGCCACATGACCATGGAGACCCTTCAGACAGTTCTGGCTCTTCGGCTTTGAAACAGAGATGAGCACCGCCCCCTAGAGTCAGGAACGACTAGCACGTATGTGCAAGGGGAACCTTACCAATATGTTATAGGAGAGTTGACAGATCAGGGGATGGAGTTTAAAGAGTGATCAGCCTAAAATCCCTACATTGCCACAAGAAAATTAAGTTTGTGTGTCATTGACACTTATCTGCCAACTGTTAGTTGAGAAAATTCATGTGCATAGTCTTGGTAATAAGTCAGCTTAATTGAACCACTGTCTTATCCTGGTCTTTCATGTCTACCAATTCCCACAATCTATTTAGATTAGAATATGTAGGATTGATTTTGGGGGATGGGGAGAAGAGATGCTGCCTAAAATAGATCAGATAAAGATTGATAGGCTGCCATTACCTAATGGGCAAAGAAAGGAATGTAGAGCGGATCCTCCGTAACTTTTCAGGCTGTCAAAAGAGTTGGTGGGAGATTTGTACTTTCAGACTTGCAAGATGTTAATGTATCCATAGAATAAAGTAGAATTATATCATCTGGTCATGTTTCCCATCTGGTCTACCTGAGAGAAGATCAACTGGCAACATTCTGCATGTCAAAACAATCTCCCTGGTAATCAATTTTTTTTTCCAGTATTTTATAAATTTTATTTATTTATTTATTTTATTAAATTTCTATACTGCCCTTTTCCTGCTGGACTCAGGGCGGTGCACAGCCAGGAATAAAAAACATCCAGAACTTCCGGGTTTGTCTGCCACCGGCGAAGACGGTCGCTTCTGAAGGACCGCCAGCCCAGCCGTCTGTAGAGCCGCTCCGAGTGAGGGGAGCGGCTTGAAAACTCCTAAATCCTGAGGATTCGTGGAGAAGAGGGAAGCAAGAGGCAGGTCGAGCCCCTGTGAGCCCCCAGAAGTTTGCTACTGGGGAGGAAACGGGCGCGGCTCCCTTTCAACTTGCGGAGACTCCGGACGGCGTGGGACGACTCTGCTTGTCAGAGCAAGCCGGCTGCAGCAAACATTCAAATCGATGAAAAATAATTTTACTACAAAACAACCTCAACCCCCAAACCAAGAAACTGCAAGTAACTTTTTGTTTCTGAACTTTTGATTTGGGAAAAGGCTAGAGTGAGCGGAACGGCTTGAAAAAAAAAATGGCGCCGTTCCAGCGTTAACGAGCTGAAAGGGAGAGTGATCTTGCAAAGCTATTTGAACAAGCTACATTGTAGCACTGCTTGTAGCAAGTGAACAGAGAAGAGTGGAAGAAAAAATTCCTTTTAACATAAACCTGAGCTTGCTTCAGCTTACTTAACTTCTAATTTGGTTAAATCTGGGGGACTTTTTCAAAGGACTTTGTGGAGGAGCAAAGGAAAAAAGACTTCCTTTTTTTTAGAAAAGTTAATTTACGTGGCAGAATGGCTTCAAAGAAACAGGAAGGAAAAGCTGTAGGGGAGGGATCTCCCACTCATAAGCCGGAACAGCAGCCCCCTCCCAGCCAGCAGGGTGAGGGAAAGGACTTTGATGTTCAAAATTTGAAGGACTTTATTACCCAGGCTCTGGATGATAAATTTCAAAAATCACAACAGGAAATGAAGAAAGAAATTAATGAATTCAAAGAGGCAATGAAAGAGAATTATGACAAGGTGTCTGACAAATTGACAAATGTGGTTTCTGATCTGGCAGAAACCATCAGCAAAGTGGATTCCAAACTGGAAGAATTTAAATCAGAAGTAAATGTTAAAATGAAGGATACTGATTCTAAAATTGTTGATGTGGATAATAAAGTGCAGAGAGTTGAAAATGAGATTACAATGTTACAGTTTCGATCCATGGAATTTGCTATTAGGCTTCGAGGAATAAAAGAAAATGATAGGCAAGATTTGAGACAGATTTGTTCAGATGCCTTGGCTGTATTGTTAAAAATTGATCCAGCAGACGTGGTCTATAAAATAGATAAAATTTATAGAGTAAATTCATGGGTGGCTAGACAAAGAAAATTACCCAGAGATGTGGTGATATATTTTACAGACAGAAGAATAAGAAATGATATTTTGCAAAGATCCTTTCTTTCCTCTGTGCAAGTGGAGGGAGCTCAAATTGGAGTCTATAAGGAACTGCCACCTAAGATGTTAAAAGATCGAAAAGAATATAGGTTTCTAGTGAATGAATTGCAAAAACAAGAAATACCATTCCGGTGGGATGCCCCAACTGGTATAATTCTGAAATACAATGGAGAAGGACACCGATTGAATACTTTTCAGAAGGCGGAATATTTTTACTACAATATTCTTAAAGAAAGATCATCATCCCCACGTACATCTACAATGCTGGAGATAAAAAGTGATAAGGAAAAGCAATTTCAGCATGAGCGGGAACAACAGTCCAAGCAGATGGAATTAGTGGAAATGCAGGGAGCTGTAGGAGGAGGAGGCCTTATGGAGGAATCCCTGCTAGAATCTTCACCAATTTTGTCAACAAGAGATGTTGCTTTGGATCCAGCTCGGATACCTGAAGTTAAGGACCAACGTATAACTCGCGCAGTCTCCAAGCAAATAAAAGAAAAACAACAACAAGCAAGCCAACATAAAGGGGGAGCCAAAAGCACCACACAAAGTGAAGCTATGGGGGGAGCAAAGCCGAAGACCTCAGAAGAAGCGAGGCAAGGCAGCTCATCGCTTCAGAAAGGTCAAGATGACAATTAGGCTTTTATCTTGGAATGTTAACGGATTAAACTCACCACAAAAAAGGAACAAGTTATTTACATATCTGAGACAATTTAATAATGACATAATTTGTCTACAAGAAACTCATATTCGAACTCAAGATCACAAATACCTGATAAACTCTAAATTAGGAACACATTTTATAGCTTCAAACTCGGAAAAAAAGAATGGTGTGGTTATTTATGTAAATAAAAGATTGTCTGCTAAAATTATAGAAGCAGATGAAGGTGGTAGGTTTATTGCAATTGAATTGTATACAGCAATTGGCCAAATTCTTTTGATTGGAATTTATGCTCCGAACCAACAACAGGATCATTTTTATAAGACTTTACATAATAAAATATTGCAATGGGATTATAGATCTATTTTAATAATGGGAGATTGGAATGGAGTAATTGATTCTAAACTAGATAAAAAGAGTTTGGCGAAAGTAAGGATCAGACTACCACAGACTTTTTTTGATATGAAAGAAGATTTGGAATTAAAAGATATCTGGAGAATTTACAACCCAAAAGAATTGGACTATACTTTTTTCTCTGACAGACATAGATCTTTTTCCAGGATTGACTTTATCTTGTTATCAGATGATTTACTTGTTAAAACAAAAAGAACAAAGATATTTCCAAGAACTTTAACTGATCATAGTTCTGTATGGATAGAAATTGAGATGGGAAAAACTGAGAGAAGGTCATGGAGATTAAATGAAAATTTGTTTAGATATGAAAAAAATATAACAGAACTTAAAAAACAGATGAAAGAATTTTTTGAGATGAACTTGAATAAGGGTACCCCAATCGAAATTGTATGGGATGCGAGTAAAGCGTATATGAGAGGGGTACTCATTTATATGAATTCTAAACATAAACAGAATCGACAAAAGAAAAGACTTGAATTGGAAGTAGAAATAAAGAATAAGGAACAGCTACTCATTAAAAACCCAACAGATGAAAGAATATCTGGTGCTATAAAACTTTTGAAAGATCAATTTCAAATGCTCTTGGCGGAGCAAGCTGCAACAAATTTACAATATGCGAAGCATAATACGTTTTGTAATGCTAATAAACCGGGAAGATGGTTGGCCTATACCTTAAGGAAGAAGCAGAGTATACGGACTATTGAGAGTATTGACATTGGAGGGAAAGAAATTTCTCAACAAAAATTGATTAAAGAAGTCTTTGTAGAATATTATACTAAATTATATGCCAAAGATGATATACAGAATGGACTTATAGAAAAATATCTAGAAGAGAAAAGAGTCTCAAAAATTACTAGTCAACAAAAAGAAAGAATGAACTATCCTATAACAGTTGAGGAAATAATTGCAGCAATTAAACAATTGAAAACAGCTAAAGCTCCTGGAACAGATGGATTGACTGCAGTGTATTATAAAACTTTACAAGCAGAAATGGTGGAACAACTTAGAGACTTATTTTGCAATATACAACAAGGGGGTAAAATACCCCCATCATGGAAATCAGCATATATTACTTTGATACCAAAAGAACATGTAGGTCCTAAAAAACCGGAAAATTATAGACCAATATCTCTTTTAAATAATGACTATAAAATTTACGCAAAAGTATTAGCCAACAGATTGATGCCAGTAATTCAAGAGGTGATTCATGATGATCAAGCGGGATTTATCGAGGGCAGATATATGAAGGATAATGTAAGGCAAGTAATAAATTTACTGGAATATCTTGAGAAGAATAAACAGATCCCTGCAGTGCTGGTTTTTTTGGATGCAGAGAAGGCCTTTGATAGAGTGGATTGGAATTTTCTAGTAAAAACTTTGAAAAAGATGGACTTTGGGGACCAATTTATACAGGCGATCTCGGCAATTTATCAAGAGCAAAAGGCACAGATTATTATTAATGGAAGTTTGACAACAGAGTTTAAAATTGAAAAAGGAACAAGACAGGGATGTCCGTTGTCCCCACTTTTATTTATCTTAACAC
The DNA here is from genome assembly GCF_029531705.1 of Pantherophis guttatus. The sequence continues at coordinate 102,233 of NW_026844111.1, forward strand.
TAGAAGTCTTGTTAAATACAATACGGGACTCTAATATCTTGAAAGGTATAAAGATTAGGCAAGAGGATTACAGAATAAAGGCATTTGCAGATGATCTGGTTGTTACCCTATCACAACCAATGGAATCAATAATCTTGATGAAGGACATTATACAAGATTATGGTAAAGTTTCAGGTTTCAGATTGAATCCAAAAAAGACTAAAATGATAGTTAAAAACATGACACAAGATCGCAAACATGAGCTTGAAAGGAGGGCAGGTTTTGAGATTGTACCTAAGGTAAAATATCTAGGAGTTCAGGTTGCAGAATCAAACATGAAATTGTTTCAAAATAATTATGAGGTGTTGTGGCGAGAGGTGCAGAAAGATATGGAGACTTGGAAAAAACTGCAGCTGTCTCTACTTGGAAGAATAGCAGCAGTTAAGATGAATATTTTGCCAAGATTTCTTTTTTTGTTTCAAATGATTCCGGTGCTCAAAAGTGATAAACAATTGAAAGTTTGGCAATTTGGAGTGAATAAGTTTGTCTGGAACGAGAAGAAGCCGAGAGTGAAATTGAAAATTATGCAAGATGTTCCAGAAAGAGGAGGTCTTAAACTTCCAAACCTACAGTTATATTATGATGCAGCAGCTTTAACTTTAACAAGTGATTGGTTTGGAAGTAAAAAGGCTGGAATATTGAATGCAGAAAGTTTTGATCTTGAATTTGGATGGCACGCTTACTTATTTTATGATGACAAAGTTGATAAAATATTTAAAAGTCATATACTTAGAGACTCTTTGATGAGAGTTTGGAAGAAGCACCGACTCAAATGGGATTATAAAATACCGCTATGGTTGGATCTTGGTCATACTTTGTGGAATACAAATATAATGTCACTCGGGGGGTTTTTATACAAAGAGGTTCTTTTTACAGATGCGGGCAGATGGCAGTTGAAGAATTTGCAGACACTGTTGGACGAAGGGATTAATTTAACTTGGTTACAATATAATCAATTACAATTGAGATGGAAAGAGGACCAAAAAATTGGTATTATGTTGCATGAGGAAGAATTGGTTAGACATATAAGAGAGAAAGGTCCAATGCATATTAAAAGGCTTTATAATGTTTTGCTAGAAAGGGATTCAGAAACTGAATTAGTTAAAGACTGTATGATTAAGTGGGCACAAAATTTTGAAGAACCAGTGAAGTTGGAAACATGGGAAAAAATTTGGGTCCAGAATGTTAAATTTACACAGTCGCAGAATTTGAGGGAAAATTTTTACAAAATGTTTTATAGATGGCATCTAGACCCTAAGAAATTGTCGTGTATGTATCCTAATGTTCAGCCAAAATGTTGGAGGTGTGATTGTACAGATGCTACATATTTTCATATTTGGTGGACCTGTAAGAAAGTTAAGGCTTTTTGGATAAAAATTTGGTGGGTTATGCAGAATGTTTTGAAGAAAAAAATTCAATTTTCTCCACAATTGTTTTTATTGGGTATAGCTAAGGGTTTTACAGTGGATGAAACAAAGTTGATTTTGTATATGATTACAGCAGCGAGATTGTTGATAGGTAAATATTGGAAAAATGCAGCTTTGCCCACCGTTCAAGAATGGACTTTGAAGATGGCCAGTTTCGCTGAGATGGCGAAGATTTCAGCATATTTAAAAGACCGCTCACAAGAGACTTATGAATGTGAATGGAAAAAATGGATAGATTATGTGCAGAACAAATATCAAACTAGGAAGTATCAAATAGCTTTTTATTGATAGTATTATATTACATTAAGATAGAAATATTTGAACTATGTGAAGATGAAAAATGATATGGGGGTTGGGGGGGTTTAAAGTTCAAGGGGTTTTTTTTTATATAAAGGGGATAATGATGGGGAATACTCTATGGAAGTCCGGGGGGGAGGGGAGGGATAGGGGGGGTTAGGGAGGATGGGATGGGGAGTTTGGGGTGGGTTAGGGGGGTGAAAACGGGGTAAAAATGTAATTGTAAAACTTTTACAATAAAAAAAAAAAAAAAAAAAAAAAACATCCCAATACAAAATTTAAAATTTTAAAAGAATTAAACAAATTTTGGCCCAAAATTTAAAACCTCCCAACTAAAATCCATTTACAATTAAAAATATCTAAAGGGGGTTACGCCAGAGATTAAATAATCTCTTTAATTATTTGATTGTTCAAATTATTTTTGATCTTCTCTAAACTATGCGGTTGATATCTACGGAGATTCTTAGTCATCCAGGTCATGTCTCAAAGGTGTTTTTTCCAAAAGGCAACTGGACTCTCTGATTTTTCTTTGAAGATGTTTCGCTTCTTATCCAAGAAGCTTCTTCAACTCTGGCTGGATGGTGGGGAATGGAAGGATTTATGCTCCTTGCAGACAGCTGGTCATTTGCATTCTTTTAGAGATTTGTTGAGGCCACCTGGAGGTTTATAAACGTGGCCTCAATGACTCTCTAAAACAGGGGTGTCAAACTCAATTTCATTGAGGGTCACATCAGGATTGTGTTTGAACTTGGGGGGCGTGGCCAGGGTGGGCGTGGCCAGCTCAACATCACTCATGTCAGGGGTGCTTGTGGTGGCTCAAGCGCTCACGGCCCTCCTGAGCTCCGTTTTTGCTGGCAGAGGCACCGCAGGCTGGTCTTTTGTGTTTCCAGGGCAACCTCGCGGGCCAGATCTTAGCACCTCACAAGCCAGATCCAGCCCCCAGATCTTGAGTTTGACACCCCTGCTCTAAAAAAATGCAAATGACCAGCTTTATGCAAGGAGTATAAATCCTTCCGTTCCCCACCATTCTGGCCACAGTTGAAGAAGCTTCTTGGATGAGAAGCGAAATCTCTTCAAAGAAAAACCAGAAAGTCCAGTTGCCTCTGGAAAAAGCATGTTTGGGACATATGTGATTGATAATTTTTTGTTGAACTTTTGTTTTTCATTTTTGAAGATAATGTTCTCCCACCTAAGCATATTTGCATATTAGACAACTGTAGAAGAAAGATTCAAATCTGAAAAGATCATGTGACATAAGGAACTAAGGTTTCTGCTTTTAAATTCCTGGATGTTTCCATTCTAGTTCCATCCCTTTCTGGAGAAGAATGAGTTTTGCAATTTTTCCCAGGAGAAAATGTACTTGGATCAAAATGGAGATGTAGCAGCAGATCTGAACATCATGACTGTGGTGGTTCTCACCAATGAGGATCCCATCAAAGAACAACTGGGGAGTTTTGAAGGACAGAGACTTGTAATCAACAAAAATGCTCTTTCACATCTAAACTTGCTCAACAAGGTTGGGGAAATATGAATATCTTTATTTTCCAAAGACTTAGGATTCATTTAAAGTAGGCTAGGCCTACTCCCCAAGATGGATGGTCTTCACTTAGAATTAAATGTGACGTGTATAAAACGTATAATGTTGTTCATCAGGTCATCATACTTTACATAATAGATCAGTGATGGCTAACCTTTTTGCTATCGCATGCCAAAAGAGGAGGAGGGCGGGGGGGGATTGTGCATGTGTGTGCCCACACCCATTATTCAATGCCTCCTGGTGCCTGGGGAGGGCGAAAATGGCCTCCCCGGCCCTCCGGAGATCCTCCGGAGGCTGGAAACGACCTGTTTCCTGACTTCCGGTGGGCCTAAAAGGCCCAAAAATCATCTGGCTGGCACATGCACGCCTGCTGGAGCTGAGCTATGGCAACACTCACATGCCCACAGATATGGCTCCATGTGCCACCTGTGGCACACGTGCCATAGGTTCGCCATCACAGTAGTAGATCATTCATACCTTAAAATCATGCATATGTAAGGAATGGAGGAATTAATGTTAATAAGGTCCTGAGGAGAAACCCATGGGTTGTCTTTAGGGGTGGTATTCACTTACCTTCACTACTGGTTCGCAAATGTGAGTGCGCACGCACACTTCGTTCACACATGCCACCTCCACACATGCGCAGAGCTTTCCGTGCATGTGCAGAGCATCAAAAATGGGACATCATTCAGGTGGTTGGAGCCTCCCGCAGCTGCAGCTACTGGTTTGCCCGAACCAGATAGAACCGGCTAAATACTACCACTGGTTGTCACCAAGGTTGAAATGCTACTGGTTCGGCCCGGTTCGGCCGAACTTGTAGCTATGGCGTTGGGTGGTTTGGAGAACCGGTAGCAATGGCAGCACAAGGCTTTGCTCACCCATCCAGTCATCGTTGTTTTTTACCCTCTGCACGTGCACTTCCGAACCGGTAGGGAAGGTAAGTAGATATCACCCGTGGTTGTCACTTAATGCATAAATCTTTTCTCACTTTCATTACTCCAGAGTTTATTAAACAGAAAAGTCCTGTATTCCAATGTAATATGTAATAAACTAAATGAAGTCTTTGCCAGTAGTTATATCTCCTACAACTATTTGGAACTAGTCAGAAATTTCATATTTACCTGAGAGAAATCCAGAGACTATTTGTTAATGTCAATGTCTATCTCCTTTCTCCATGGATGGTTAATACTCGGATATTTTCTTTACTGTTCCTTGTTTTTCTGCTTAGTCTCTTCCTCAATCCAAATGTGTGGAAAATTGTCGTCCTGGATTTGTCAAGAGGGCTCGAGAAGGAGAGCCAGTTTGCTGCTATGATTGTGTTCCTTGTCCAGAGGGGACCATCTCCACTCAGAAAGGTGGGTAATACCAAAGAAAAGGACATATCTAACCAAGAGACTTGACTTCCCATTCAGAGCGTGAAAGTGCAAGTTAAAAGACATTGAAATTCAATTGTTTTCCTGATTATTTTGAAACTGCATAATTTCTCATGTAAAGGGAAGAATAGCAAAATGACCTTGAACAAGCTGCTGGGAAGAGTTAGGAGTGTATACAAAATTGGGAAAGCTTTACTATTGCCAGAAGAAATATCTCTTCTGCTTTTTAATTAGGATGTATCCTTCCACATTTATCTTTCTAGGAACATCTGAGTCAGGGATGAAATCCAGCAGGTTCTGACAGGTTCTGGAGAACCGGTAGCGGAAATTTTGAGCAGTTCAGAGAACCGGTAGCGGAAATTTCGAGTAGTTCAGAGAGCCAGCAAATGCCACCTCTGGCTGGCCCCAGAGTGGGGTGGGAATGGAGATTTTTCAATATCCTTCCCCCAGGAGTGGAGAGGGAATGGGGATTTTGCACTACCCTTCCCCTACCACCCCCACCAAGCCATGCCCACAGAACCGGTAGTAAACAAATTTGGATTTCACACTGATCTGAGTGCTTTGAAACTTGAGGAATCATTTTAGGTCAACCTCCTGGAAAGATAGTTTAATGCATTCTACATGGTCTCCCCTTGAGGATCACTCAAAAGCTGTTACTGGTCCACAAGGAAGTAGTGTGGACAGTTAAGGTTGCATTTTGTTGCATCCATATTACCACAGTTCCTAGTCGCCATTCCAAATTGTTTTGAGGACTAGCTTTCTCAGCCAGCCATCTTCACAAGATAGGTATCTTGTGAGTCCACTATAGTAAGAAATACAATATGGCAGGACTCAGAATGTTTGACTAGAAAGATAAATTGATTCATTATTCACCTCTAATAATGTAGGTTTCTATGAAGGTTCTGCACATTTCACAGAAAATCATCCGAGTCCTAGGATGTCACCCAATTTCATAGACCTTAGCTATATATATATATATTGTAGAAAAATCATATTATCATCTTTCTGTGGAGACATTAAGCAATGCATCCAGGAAAAAGCTCCTGGTATCAGCTTTTATCTTAAGAAGGCACTCCTTAAAAAGTAAAAGGACAAAATGTTATTTTTTTTAAAAAAAAAATTATTAGTCATATTTCTATGCCGCCCACTCTCCGAGGACTCTGGGTGGTTACACCAAAGACAGTATACTAAATAGCATATTGCCTACAACAATCTGGGTCCTCATTTTACCCACCTCGGAAGGATGGAAGGCTGAGTCAACCTTGAGTCAGTGAGATTTGACCCTCTGATCTGCTGAACTAGCAGTCAGCTGAAGTAGCTGCAGTACTGCACCCTAACCACTGCGCCACCTTGGCTCATAAAGAAATGTTGTTTTTTTTTGTTTTCTCAGATACACCCAAATGCACCAAGTGTCCAGATGATAGATATCCAAATGAGGACCGAATTCAATGTAACCCAAAAGTTACAACCTTCCTGTCTTACAAAGAATATCTGGGCATCATCTTGGTCTCTTTTGCACTACTGTTGTTTCTAATCTCAGGCCTTGTTTTAATCCTATTCATCAAATACCTAGAAACTCCCATTGTTAAAGCCAACAATCGAGACCTGTCTTATATCCTCCTTGTCTGCCTCCTGCTTTGCTTCTTGTCTCCTTTTCTCTTCATTGGTCAACCAAGAAACACTTCCTGCCTTCTCCGACAAATGATTTTTGGCATCATCTTCTCAATTGCCATTTCTTCTCTCTTGGCAAAAACAATCACGGTGGTGTTGGCTTTCCTGGCCACAAAACCAGGAAACCGAGTGAAGAGATGGTTAGGGAAGAGCTTGGCCAATTCTATCATTCTTTCTTGTTCTGCTGTCCAAATTATCATTTGTTCCATCTGGCTGGGAGTTTCTCCTCCATTCCCTGACTCTGACCTCCACTCCCAGCATGGAGTGATCATCCTGCAATGCAATGAAGGATCTGTTGTCATGTTCTATATTACCCTCAGCTATTTGGGCTTCCTGGCTGCCATCTGCTTCATGGTGGCTTTCCTGGCCAGGAAATTGCCTGGGGCCTTCAATGAAGCCAAGCTGATCACCTTCAGCATGCTGGTCTTCTGCAGTGTCTGGGTGACTTTTGTGCCCACCTACCTGAGCACCAAAGGGAAATACATGGTGGCTGTGCAAGTCTTCTCTGTTTTGGCCTCCAATGCTGGGCTGCTGGGCTGCATCTTCATCCCCAAGTGCTACATTATTCTTCTGAGGCCAGACTTGAATACAAAGGAGCAGCTTATGATCAGGGCCAATGATTTTGCTTGAAATAATTAAAGGGTAGCTGGAAAATAGTGTCTCCCATTCCAGTCCAGTAGATTCACAATTTGGCAATTGTTTTTTTTTTTTTTATCAGTCTAGCCGTCATATCTGTCCTATGCTATTAGTCTACCTGAGACCTAAAGTGCCCTACCCACTTATTTTAAACATGATAAACATGACTTGTGCAATGGGAATCTTGTTGATATGCCAGAAATAACAGTTGGGAGGAGGGTGAACTCTAAAAATATTATGATTTTAGTTGTATTATACTTTATGTGCAATTGGTATCCTTTGCAGTACTAGACTCAAGATTTCAGCATCATCAGCACAATGAGAGTAGAGAGACACTTTCCAGCCAAATTAGGAGGATAATAATCCGGATTATCCAACTGGTCAACTAAATTCTTACATAGAAGTTAAACAAGGGAAGATTTGGTTAACCAAATTATTATAGCCTGTCACAATGCAATATTGCAGGCTAACTCTGCCCTCAGTCAGGAATTTGACCCTGACCAGCTTAAAGTTGACTCAGCCTTCCATCCTTCAAAATTCAGTAAAACAGGGGCCAAATTGTTGGGGAAATATGCTGACAAAAAGTGATATAAAGCACTATGAAGCAGTCTATAAGTCTAAATGCTACTACTATTGATATATAGAAGTTAAAGAAGAGAGGAGCTAAAATATAGTCTCGTAAACTTTCTAGAAAATAATTCCTACAGAATTATATCATTTACTGTCCTATTGATATGGTGTTAGGCAGGGAGGTGAGATTGGGCCTTAAACATCTGGTCACAGGTTTGGTTAACTCATACATGTCCATTTTTTGTTTGTGGACACTCCAGAAGTATATGGGTGGTGACTGGGAGATGAGGAGATGACACACAATAAGGGTGCAGAAGTACTGGTTCTTTGACTCCCTTACCACCACAAGATAGCTCCTAAAAGCAACTCTAACATATCTTTGATTGAATTTGTATTTGTTGACACCAACAATATTCCAGACATTTTTTTTCTCTCATTTCATTTCTCTGAATGGTCCTCAATGATCCACAGAGAGTGATGAGATTCCCTAGAGGAGAGAGTCACATGGACATGATCCAATCTAATGCCTCACCTGTCCCCCTTATTCAAATGTTTCAGATAGATCATCCATCAGTAGAGCTCAGTGTCATCAGCATATAATAATACCAAATAACAAGGATGGGGGATGACCTTGTCCTATCGGGGGCCTGTTAATATTGAAAAGGACAGAAGGGAAGACGCTATCCAGAAGGACATCAAAAGTTTTTCACCTGGGCTTAAACTCTCATTTTCCAATGATAATTTCCTAACATATCCCGGTAGGAAAAGCCAGAATAATTACGGAACAATGCCCCAGGTGTTTTATCTATGATTTTTCACTAACATACTGTTCTCCATTTGCCCCTTTGCACATTGAGCCCCAAATGTCTATGGAGATTCTTAGACATCCAGGTCATGGTTGTCCCGAAGGTACTTTTTCAAGAGGCAACTGGACTTTTTTTGTTTTTCTTTGAAGACGTTTCGCTTCTCATCCAAGAAGCATTTTGGATGAGCTTCTTGGATGAGAAGCTAAATTGTTTTTAAATTGGTTTTAAATTGGTTTTATAATTGGGGTGTTTTAAATTTGGCCAAAGTATTTAATGTATTTTAAATGGCTTTTTAACGCTTGTATTATGTATATTTTATTTTGTGGCTGTTCACCGCCCTGAGTCCTTCGGGAGTAGGGCGGTATATAAATTTAATTATAAAATAAAAAATATAAAATAAAATAAAATAAATGTTTTCAAAGAAAAACAAGGAAGTCCAATTGCCTCTTGAAAAAGCACTTTTGGGACATTGAACCCCAAAGTGCCGTGCTTGGCCATCAAAATATTTTCAACTCACTTATCAGCCTATTAATCACTGCCTTATAACAGGAATCCCAGAATTCCACATTTTATGTGGAAAATGTCCCCACAGAAGTTACTTTATAAGAACAGAACAACTCGTCCTCAACAATCTATACATTTCAACAATCTATACATTTATGGAGTTTCTCTCCAGAGTAAATTCTTCTACAACTAAGGCATCAGCACAGCCTGAAGCTCTTTCCAACACTCCAAGTGTTGGCAGTTTCTGCTCCATTGTCGATGCTTCTATAAGTTGTCTCGTGTTCAATAAAATTTTCTGGTTATCCATGCATTGATGTGGTTTTTGCTCTGTGTGGATTTTTTCATGGTAATAAATAAAACATGTAGCAGGATCCAATCTGGGTCAGTAACTGGGACCAGAGATTTCATCTTCTGAGCTTTTGGAGTTATGCTGGAGGTCATCTTTAGGGAATTTCTCTCCAGCAGAGTGCGTGCTTTGGGCTATTCTGTGTATGGTATTCATATGGTGTCCAGGAAAGAATGACCCAAACTCCATTGTTTATAGAGAAAGGTACTTTTACTAGAAAATGAAGTGAACGCAACCAAAGGAAAGCAGAATCTAAGGCAATAAGTGCGAAAATTGCATATAGAAAGCCTCCCCTCCCACTGTCCACTGTAAATCATCCAATCCAAAGGTCTCCCAGGTGGAAGCACACATCTGGCAGCAGCATCAATCAGGAATGCCATGATCGTTGACCCGACGGCAGCTTCAAAGATCCGGTCCGGTGGTTTAACTATCGCTTTCGATTCCTCCAGCACGCTTCCCCCCCATGCTACCTAGCTTTTCCCCCTCCCATTACTATGGCAGCCAACGCAGTAAAGGCGGAGGCTGACATATGGTATATGTTGTATGTGGCTTTTTAGCGGTTGATTGGGGTGTTGATGGCTAGCTATTAAGTTGTTGGCTGTTGTTTTCTTGTGTCACCAAGCCCTCATCTCCTAAGTACTTGATAAGCTTGTGGTAAATCAGCACTCCTGTTGACTGACAAGGGCTCATATCCCAGGCTTCAATCACTTCCTTGGCTGTGTTTTTGCCTGCTCATTCAACAATCTTAGTAGCTGCAAAATTGAATGTATGTCCTTGTTCATTCATCCCATTCTATAGAAATTCTTTTCTAAAAATCTAATGGGGCAGTATGTTACCATCTCTCTTCTTTAACTTCTATGATGCTGTGACTTTGTGTCTAACACTGCAAAGAACCTTAATTGTAGATACACTAAAATAATAGCATTTTTGGAGCCCCAAAAATGATCTCTGGCATACCCATAAAATTCCCATTGTACAAGTGTTATGTTTCAAATATCTGGGAGTGGTATTTTAGGCCTCACATAGAGTAAGGACAAAGGAAATATATGATGCCTTTCCTTCTCAGAAGAGTTCAGTGGCTGTCTTGTGATTCTATTATTCAAGGATGAGGGACAATACCTTCCAGCCCTTTAATCATTAATAGTTAGCTCACTTATGTATGGAGAACAGCTTGAATTAATATCTAGGATTGGCCTACTGGAGCATGTTGAATAATGAAATTCCTTACATTTTTACATTTCTTTTGTTTGTAAGTTGCTCCTTGGTATTCATGCCTGGCCTTAGAATAATAATGAAGCATTTGGGGATGAAGATGCAGACCAGCAGACCAGCACTGGAACCTAAGATGGAGAAGACCTGCACAGCCACCATGTATTTCCCTTTGGTGCTCAGATAGGTGGGCACAAAGGAGACCCAGACACTGCAGAAGACCAGCATGCTGAAGGTGATCAGCTTGGCTTCATTGAAGGCCCCAGGGAGATTCCTGGCCAGGAAAGCCACTGTGAAGCAGATGGCAGCCAGGAAGCCCATGTAGCTGAGGGTGATATAGAACATGACAACGGATCCTTCGTTGCATTGCAGGATGATTACTCCATGCTGGGAGTGGAGGTCAGAGTCAGCAAATGGGGGAGAAACTCCCAGCCAGATGGAACAGATGATAATTTGGATAGCAGAACATGAAAGTATGATGGAGTTGGCCAAGCTCTTCCCCAGCCATCTTTTCACTCGGTTTCCTGGTTTTGTGGCCAGGAAAGCCATCACCACTGTGATGGTTTTGGCCAAGAGAGAAGAAATACCAACTGAGAAGATGATGCTGAAAACGGTTTGTCGGAGAAGGCAGGTGGCTTTTCTTGGTTGACCAATGAAGAGAAAAGGAGACAAGAAGCAAAGCAGGAGGGAGACCAGGAAGATGTAGGAGAGATCCCGATTGTTGGCTTTGACAATGGGAGTGTCTCGATATTTAATGAATAGGATTAAAACAAAGCCTGTGGTTAGGAACAGGAATAGGGCAAAGGCGACGAGGATAATTCCCAGATGTTCTTCATAGGATAGGAAGATTATTCTTTTGGGGATACATTGGACTCTGTTCTCAGTTGGATACTGATCTTCTGGGCACTTGGTGCATTTTTCAGTATCTGAGAAAACAAAAAGTAATTATATTTTTATCATTCCTCAAGTTTCAAAGAATTCAGGTGTTCCTAAGAAAGGCAAAATCAGAGGACACTTCAAAAGTGAGTCTTGGTAGTACAGTGGTCTAAAGCAACCTGTTATTAACATCAGCTGCTTGCAATTACTGCAGGTTCGAATCTTACCAGGCTCAAGGTTGATTCAGCCTTCCATCCTTTCTAAGGTAGATTAAATGAGGACCCAGTTTGTGGGGGGCAATAAGCTGACTTTGTATAAATATACAAAAGTATGAAGGCTATTGCTTAACACATTGTAAGCTGCCCTGAGTCTCCAGAGAAGGGCGGCATATAAATCAAATTAAAACAAAACAAAACTGAGAAGTAGAAAAGAGATTCCCTTTGATAGAAGTAAGCTTGCCCAATCCACAATGTCCTTCTATTATCTTGCTTGCTCATCGTTCAAGATATTTTTGTTATCTCTTTTTTTTTTTAATTTGATTTATATGGCGCTCTTCTCTGGAGACTAAGGGCGGCTTACAATGCATTAAGCAATAGCCTTCATACTTTTGTATATATTTATACAAAGTCAGCTTCTTGCCCCACATTTTACCTACCTTTGAAAGGATGGAAGGCTGAGTCAACCTTGAGCCTGGTGAGATTTGAACTTGCAGTAATTGCAGGCAGCTGGTGTTAATAACAGTGCTTTAGTCTGCTGTGCCACCAGGGCTCTATTTCTACCATTATGGCAGAAATTGGTCATGTTGAAAATTAAGTACAACCAAATAGTCAAGTTTAGATGTGTCTCTTTTAACATGCACATTGATCAAAATACTCTGGAAGAATCCAGCACCCTTTCCTCTGGGGTCACTCACCTTCCTGAGTGGAGAAGGTCCCCTCTGGACAAGGAACACAGTCATAACAGCAAACTGGCTCTCCTTCCCGAACTTGTTTGACAAATCCAGGATGACAATTTTCTACACATTGGGACTGAGGAAAAGACTAAGCAGAAAAACAAGGAATCAAAGAAAACAAGACAAATCATTAATGGAAAATGGTAGTTGACATAAACATTAACAAAATAGTCTCTGGGTTTCACTTTAGGTAAACATGACTCTCTAAAAGTTTAAACTACTGATGTATTACATTACAACATAGGACTTTTCTTCTTAATAAAATATGGTAGGATGGAATTGAGAAAATATTTAACCATTAAGTGACAACCAGTGGGTTCCTCTTATGGCCACATTAACATGCATTCCTCCGTTCTTTATGTATCCATGTTTAATTAATATTAAATTTTAGAATAAATGTTATTTATTACATTTATTAACTTCTTATTCTGTTAGAGTAGGGGTGTCAAACCTGATTTCATTGAGGGCCGCATCAGGATTGTGTTTGACCACAGAGGGCGGGGGGGGGGTATGGGGCTTGGCCAGGGGGTGTGGCCAGGGTGGGCATGATATGGGACTCATGTGGGGGGCACCTGTGGTGGTCAAGTACTAATGGAGGACTTCACTGAGACCCTCACTCACTCTCATTATACAGGTAATCCTCGAGTTACGAATGTAAATAGAGCCTGCCAATTACATTTGTAACCCAAGTATTTGTTTGATTGAATCATGTTAAATGAACGTGATCACTCCCTGCTTTCCCCAATGCATTTGTTACTCGATTGCATAGGGGAGGGAAGAGCATGCGGGGCCTAGTGCTAAAGCAGGCCATCCAAGGCCTCCCCCCCAATCTACTGAGATATTTTATGTTCCTCTGGAGCTCCAAAAGAGGCTAACCCACTGGCAGAGAAGCCAAAGTGTCTGTCAGGTTTCGATGTCATCTCAAATAAATTGCACTCAATTTATTATTCAGATCAGGGGTGGGTTCTACTTACCTTTACTACCGGTTCGCAGCGGGGCTGCGCGCAGAAGCATTTTGATGACATCGGGGTCAGTGGGCGGAACCTCCCGCCAGTTTTACTACTGGTTCTATAGAACCGGTGCGAACCGAGGGCAACCCACCACTGATTCAGATGATGACGAAACTGTAAGAATGTGAAATCTAAGGAAAACATTTTTGCCAGCTTTGTGATAAAAGACTTCAGCTTGGGGCCATGTGGCTAGCAGGCTCTGGTAGTAGAAAAGGCCTGGGCGAGGCTACAGCAGCCTCCTGCTTCAGGACAGCTTCAGGGATTGAGGCAGCAGTGGCGGCGGCAGCCAATCAATGAGGAGCTTGTTTTCTTTGTATCATCAGGCTGAACTGCAAGACCTTGTTGATTGGCTGCCACACCCCACTCCTTTAAGCTCCTCATTCAAACTAGCCAGTCAGCAGCAAGCAGTAGGTGGCCCGTTGCCGGCTAGACTGTGCCCAAACTAAGCCTGCAGGCCCTCATGGCAGAGAAGCCGGTCTTTTAGTCAGAAAGCTGTTTTCCTTACATCTCACATTCTTACAGCTTCTTTACAATGTGGGTCAGCCTCTTCTGGAGCTCTTTGAAAAGTAAGTACATGTGAAATGAGGTGGGGAGGAATAAGTGGAATCTGGGATGCTAGCAAAGGGGGCACAGTCTGTGGAGAGGGCTGAATGGAGACTCAGAAGTCCATGCCCAGCACACGGGGGCTCCATTTTATTTATTTATTTATTTATTTATTTATTTATTTATTTATTTATTTATTTATTTATTTATTATTTAAATTTGTATACCATCCTTCTCCTGTTGGACTCAGGGTGGTACACAGCCAAAAATAAAAAAAACATTCCAATACAAAATTTAAAATTTTTTAAAAGAATTACACAACTTTGGCCCAAAATTTAAAACTTCTCAACTAAAACCCATAGACAATTAAAAATCTAACATCTCAAAAGGGGAGGGGGGGGTTACACCAGCCCTGCTTGGTGGAAAAGGAAAGTTTTTAGGGCACGGCGAAAAGCCCAGAGATCTGGTATCATGCGTATCTCCGGGGGCAAATCGTTCCAGAGGGCAGGAGCTGCTACAGAGAAGGCCCTCCCCCTGGGAGTTGCCAGCCGACACTGCCTGGCTGATGACACCCTGAGGAGTCCCTCTTTATGGGAGCATACTGGCCGGTGGGAGTCTATCGGCGGCAGAAGGCGGTCCCGCAAATATTTGTTCCTATTTCTATACCCAAATACCTAAGTCCTATGGCATGGAGCACTTTAAAGGTGGTAACCAACACCTTGAAGCACACCTGGAAGACCACTGGAAGCCAATGCAGCTCATGCAGGAGAGCCGTCACATGGGAGTGACCCCTCACTCCCATAATCCCCTGCACGGCTGCATTCTGCACCAGTTGGAGACTCCAGGTGCTCCTCAAGGGGAGCCCCATGTAGAGAGCATTGCAGTAGTCCAGGCGGGAAGTGACGAGTGCCTGAGTGACTGTGTGTAACGAGTCCCGATCCAGAAAGGGACGCAACTGGCGAATCAGGTGAACCTGATGAAAAGCCCTCCCTGGCCACAGCTGTCATATGCTCTTCTAAAGACAACTGTGCATCCAGGAGGACACCCAAGTTGCGAGCCCTCTCCATTTTGGCCTCTAATGGGCCAGGGAAGGCCTCTGGAGGCCCTATGCCCCATTTTGGCTGCCAGAGTGATGCAGGAGGCTGTCCACAGTGAACATGGGGCACAGTGGGACTGCATTCGGTCCCTTGTGCCCCATTTTCACTAGCGGAGGCACAGCAGACCGATCCTTTGCTATTTCCAGGCCAGCCCTGCAGGCCAGATCTAAGCATCCCACAGGCCGGATCTGGCCTCTGGGCCTTGAGTTTAATACTCCTGTATTAGAGTGATTGACATAGAATAAAATTGTGAGGAAGAAAGAAACCTCTGACAGGTAGTTCTGGAAAGATTTCCTCTAGACCGCATGTCATATCTGGTATCTTCAGCTCTGCGCTTTGCTGGCATCCTGTCATAAAATGTTAAGGGGGAGGGGGCAATTGGAATATAGAGATTAGAGATGAGAGGAAAGAGGGGTGATAGGTTTGATGGAAACCAGAAGTGTGAGAACCAGCCTGTTCCAGTCTTCAAGGACACCTAACTTGGAACAGAATGTGAAATTGCACCAAGTGGCGCCAAACATCCAAGCTGTTCCCAAAACACCTAAACAGCATGCTATTGGACAGAGATGGACCCGTCAATGGGGGAAAGCTGGGGAAAGAGGGGGAAATGTAATGTTTTGCATGGGAACTTCAGACCTAGCCTTACTTTTGCTGCAACCACTAATCCTTAGTAAAACAACCTATCACTTCAACCAAATGGAGTTGAGGTTCCTTCTTTCCTAGGCAGATCTGACACTACATAAAACATTGCAAAACCATTCCCCTTTGAAATGCAGTACATTGGCTTTTTAGAATTATAAGTGTCTCCTCCCCACATTCAATTCTTTGGGAAGGTTATCCACCTTGGTGACTAGGGTTAGCCCACTTAAAATGGGATCTAAGGCTTTGGAAAACAAAGAAAAGATGTCAATATTTCATGCACCTCATTGAGCATCTTTAGCTGTGAAAGAACAACTTGGTTGATAATAAGTCTCTGCCTTTTAAATCTCCCCAGTTGCAGTGTGATGGGATCTTTCTTGGGGAAAACCACGATGCTCTGGATGTCCAGATCTGCTGCTATGCCTCCATTTTTGTCCAAGTAACATTTGAATGTGGAAACATTGCAAAACTCATTCTTCTTCAGGAAGGGATGGAACTAGAATTGAAACATACAGGAATTTTAAAAGCAGAAACCTTGGCTTCTTATCCCACTTTAAGTCATATTTAAATGTTCTACAATTGCTAACTTGCAAATATTCTTAATTGGGAGAACAACAGTATCTTCAGAAATGAAAACCAGAGATTTAGCAAACTTTGTCAGTCATATTTTCACAAAATATATGTTGACAAAGTATCATTTACAAAATCTCTTAGTCACCAGGAATATTCTAGAGAAAATAGACTCATAAATGCCTTCAGAACAAATGGGAAAGAATGAGAAAGAATGGATTTATTAAGGAAAAAATTGCCAGGCAAATCTTCTCCAGATAGATCAGGCAGGAATCAAGAACTGATGAGCTAATTCAACTTCATTGTAAAGCTACATTAAGAGAATCTTGCAAGTACAAATGTCTACGGAGATTCTCAGTCATTTAGATCATGGTTGTCCCAAAGGTGCTTTGCTTGTCCCAAAGATGCTTTTTCAAACTTGCCAGTGTTTATGAAGTGGTTGTTTTGTTTCCCCAATGTACAGATCTGCACGTAGCTCGCTCCATTGTACTGCATATACCACGTTGTTTATTTTGTGTCTGGATGTTCTATCCTTGGAGTGAACAAGCTTCTGCCTTAGTGTATTCTTGGGTTTGAAGTGTACACATATGTTATGTTGGCTGAAGATCCTCCTGAACTCTTCTGATATTCCTGCAATGCATGGAATGACAACATTGCTTCGTTTATTGTTCTGTTCGTTGTCTGTTATGGAGGACCTCCTGTGGGGTCTTTTTTGAGATCTGATGAAGGCCCACTTGGGATAGCTACATGTTCTGAGGGCTGCCTTGATGTGTTTTTGTTCTTTTTCTTTTCCATCATTGCTGGTAGGCAGGTCTTCAGCTTGGTAGTGTAGGGTTCTGATGACTCCCATTTTGTGCTCCAATGGGTGGTGGGAATGCAATACTGCATTCTAGCAACTGTGCCACCACAGTTCTTATATATAATAATAGATAATAGATAATAAAAACTTCCTTTAAAATGTACCCAAATAATTTTTCATTTTTCTCAATTAATTAGGCATATAGATAACAATTAGTCATTATCATCTATTCTTCTATGTTGTCATTAATACAAACAGGTACAGTTGATAGTCATGCTATTGTGATGGAAGATGTGTACCCTAAGACAAAGCAATTTTGACTTCTTTTTTTTAAAAAAAATACCGAGCTTCAAGAAAAAATATTTATGATTTCCTGATACAAAGAGATCTTCTTCTGTCATATCTGTCATCGGACATTGGCGATAATGTTGGCGATTCTATTTTTATCAACAGCTGCACAAAAAACTGCTGTTGAGTTTTGTCCAAACCAGTCCCTTAGATTTTGAAGCCATGATGTTCTTCTGCCTGGGTCTCATTTGCCTTTAATCTTTCCTTGGAGGATTAAGTGAAGATGCATAAGTAAAGTCCAGTAGATAAATAACCGAGTTTTAGAAACTTGGACTTGATAAAATATGATATCTCAGACAAGAAAAACGAGATGGCCCCTACAATGTAGATCTTTCCTTAAGATGTCATTTCTACTTTTTTTCATGTATTATATGAAAATTAATATAATTTTAATTATAATAAATTAGTGTAATAAATTAGTAGTAGTAGTAGTATTTTAAATATTTGGTAATAATTATATAAATTATGATAATGTCATTAATATTTTGGATGAAAGGCAATTGAATGATATCATAATAGTTGAATGTGTAACACAGAATCAGATATAAAATTTAGAAAATATCTTGATGGTTTATTAAAATGGCTAAAACAAAGAGAAAGAAATCTAAGAGAGAGAAAGAAGTAAAAGTTCTCCACTAAAAGAACAAGAAAACAGAAGAAACACAAGAGACACCAAATGTGATAATATTTGCAAGAATGGTCTCAAAAGAATAGTTGGTTGCAATTTGAATGTGAGGTGGCAATGTGATGCTCATGGAAAGAAGGCAAATGCAACCATGGGACTCTCTAGAAATGAATGCTCTGGTTTGAGAAGATCCCAGCTCGTACCAGGTCCCCTTGGAAGCACCACTCTTGGGGGAGAAAACTAGATCAGGTTTAGGGAAGGGCAATGAAGCTAAGGAAGGGATGAAAGGAGCTGTTTATAACTTTGAGTAAAGATAACAAGATGTTTGATGTTGATCTATGGAATCTGACAGTTATAGGAATTCTGGGAACACCTTTTCCAACTAACACAATCTCTTGGTTGGAGAAGGGAGGATATATATATATAAGAGCCTTGGTGGCGCAGCAGACTAAAGCACTGTTAAATAACACCAGCTGCCTGCAATTACTGCAAGTTCAAATCTCATCAGGCTCAAGGTTGACTCAGCCTTCCATCCTTTCGAGATAGGTAAAATGAGGACCCGGTTTGTGGGGGCAATAAGCTGACTTTGTACAAAAAAGAACACCGCTTGTGGGGGGCGCGCGAAAGCCCTACTAAACAGGTATATACAAAAAGTATGAAGGCTATTGCTTAACGCATTGTAAGCCACCCTGAGTCTCCGGAAAAGGGCGGCATATAAATCGAACCAATAAATAAATAAATAGCACTCTTCCAATAACTGAAAGAAGTTACAAAGAAGCTTGAGCTCTGTTTGCTGTTTTCCCAGAGTGTCAGATGTGGAAAAATGAGTCCAGTCACAAGAGACTGAGCATCCTAAAGGGATGCTAAAAATCCTAAAAGGAGGAGCAGTTTTAGAACTGAGCCAGGGAATCAAAGTTCCATTTCCTCTTCTCTGATTGTCTTAATTCAGTTATTGAGTAGCCATCAGTCAGAAAAGTTTCAACCGGGGTTCCTGCACAGAAGAGGTGTCACCTAATTGGTCTCATTTAGGTGTCATTCAAATTTATAAATGTAGAATTCTATTATGCTAATCACAAACCTATACATACAGGAATTTATTTAGCCTGCATGAATCATTTTCTAAAATTACTAGTGTTTAATATAAAAAATATCAGTCATGGTGCCCTGTCTTTGTAACTTCATGGCCTGAGCAATTAGATTGACCAAACTTGATATCCTTTTGTGGCACAAGTAGGTTGTCAAGGTTATCCTCCTTCTGTGTTGGATTCCACCAGTGGTGAAATCTGAACCAGTTCGCTACCAGTTCTCTGGCCGCGCATGCACAATACACACCAAAAAGAGGCTTGGGAATTAAATAGAACAGCAAGGGGGGGGAATCAGCTGTGGCACATGATTTAGCTTTGCTAGAAAGCAGGATTTCCTGCTTTCTAGCAAAGCTAAACCCCATTGCACAGCTGATCATTGGAAATATCAGTTTGGAGGAACCGGTAGCTTTTTTAAACTACCAGTTTGTCCGAGCAGGTAGCTAACTACTGCTTCACCCGAACCAGTAGTTTTTATCACTATTGGTTTATTTATTTATTTATTTATTTGTTTTTTTATTCAATTTATATGCCGCCCCTCTCCAAAGACCCAGGGCGGTTCACCCGAACCGGAGTGAACTGGTAGCATTTCTGCCCTGGATTCCACCTATAAGGGAACTAAATATAATGGGATCCCATACCTGCCATGGATGCAGTCTTGGGGTTCCCAATCTCTCTTCAACCCCCTTTATTCTCCTCCTGGATCTGGACGAATATGCAGCATGCAAGGCATGGGCCAGAGTCTTAATGACACTGTAAAAATGGTGGTAACTTATGATCTTGATCGTGTTCCTTTTCTGTCGTGTCTCCAGTGGCGCTTTCTGGCTGCATCTTCTCCGGCCTTTGACAGAGAAGACATGCTTTATAAAGGAACAGAGAAAAGACTGATCTCCAAATGGTGGTTCCACAAAGAAATTGGGTTCAAAGGTATCATCTTTTAGCCTTTGTTTTCCTGAAAAAGAAAAAGTCCAGACACTATGGATGTACTTGAGAAGTTTGTGTTTTTTCATTCTTTGTACTCCAACCATTGTCATGATCCAGACTTTCCTTTCAATGTATCCGGGCAAAATTTCAAATGTTAAATGGACAGGAAGAATTATGTCCAAAAATGAATCAAGTTCGATGAATAGAAAAAAGACATTGACTTGTCTCCAGTTAGAGATGGCATCCATGAGAGATGCTGTGTGTCTAGTTTTTGAGAATCTTTGTACTATCACAACACAGATTCCATTCCTGAAAAGCAAAGGAGTCAAAGTCCTCATGAAATTATCTCCTATTTCTGTGTCTGGAGCAAACAGACCAATCAAATTCCATCCGAAATGGAGAAGCAGTTGAATCGTTGCTGGGTAGAGGATCCCATTTTTGGGGAAAAATGGGTGGTAAAAGGGCAATTGACTTTTATCATGCAGAGACTCTGAAAAAAATTCAAAAGAGACCTGGGAAAGCAATGAAAAATGCTGTATCATATTTCCAGTCAGTTCAATTCCAAAATATTAGTTTTTAATAAATCCAACTTGGATCTCATGAACATTTTAGAATAGGTTATTGTTGATTAGTCTTTAGGCCATATTAAAATACAATATATACAACAAAGAACATTAACAATATCATACATAAAAATAGAATAAAATAAGTTAAGTAAAAGAGAATAAGAATGATCATATTTCTGTATCACCCTACAATTCACCAGAATCACAGGAGATATGCAAATCTGAACTGACATTGAAACAATAGATGTGCTATGTCTTATACCTCTGGAGTTCCACAAATACAAGTCTGTTCATTGTAAGGGACTTGGTTAATTTTCCATATTTAACCATTGTGTCCAGCTTCTCAAATATTTCTTGAGTAAATACTGCTTTAAAATGTTTAGGCATTTCTGCATTTCAGAACTTGGCAATTTGGAAGCTCTGATTGTAGCAGCTCCTCCATTTCAATGCCCCAACCTTAATTGAGTATATTAGAGTAAAAATAAATGATATGGTCACTAATATGTTTGTAATTTTCTAAATAAGCTGGTTAATTAATGATAGCAGCCCACTATGATTTCATAAGACAAATGTGGGCCTAATGGTGAAGATGCTTGCTTCCCACCCAGAAGGTTGAGAGTTCAATCCTAGGTAGTGGCAGATATTTCTCTCCTAGGAAAAGCAAAAAAAAAAAAATCTGCCGTGAACTCCACATGATGTCGGGAAGGGAATCCAGCCAGTAAATTTATTTTTATTTTTATTTTTATATTCTCAGCTCCATGCAGTCACCCTCAAGTGTACCACAAATTAATGGATTAGAGAACCATAGAAAGGGAGTTTAAGGGGTCCATGCCAGAATGCAGGAATAACACTAGGAAGAAAAGAGGTAGGAATTGGAATTCTTTACATAAATCTGGGATTTGTTCACCATTCACAATATCATTATTCTGGCTCATATGATGTACAAAGTATGTGTCATCTGCTTATTTGGACCAATATAAACAATATCATCAACATAAACAAGAACTATCTCATATATATTATCAGATCTTTTTGTAAACATGCATTCATCAGTTTCATGTGTTCAGTTTTCAGTGTTCACTTTATCGTTCAGTTATTGGGTCACTGTTGTATATTAGTAGTTGGACTAGACCCGACATTGCACTTAGTGTTAATCTCTTGTCCCGACACGTGGGTAAGGCAAGACAGTTTCATTTGACATGTGTTAAGAAATTATTGAAATACCTAAAGCACACTAAAAATATGAGGTTATTGTTAGAACCAACACATACTGATTATGCAGAATTATGTTGTTATGCAGATTCTGATTGGGCGAGTGATAAGAAATCACGTAAAAGTACTTCAGGTTATATGATGTTCTTAAATGGATGTCCTGTTTACTGGCATGTGCGAAAACAGAATTTTGTTTCTTGTTCATCTACTGAGGCTGAATATGCTTGTGTTTCAGATGCATGTAATTTTCTAACGTGGTTTGATGCTTTGGTCACAGATATCTGGACACACCTGAACCGACTGATCACTGTGATGGAAGACAATGAATCTGTGGTTTATATTTCTGAATCACGTTTCGCAGGTTCTAGGTCCAGACACATTGACATCCGTTATAAAAATATAAAACAATTAGTGAAACAAGGTTTTGTAAAATTGCACTATGTACCTACACATGATCAGATTGCTGATATGCTCAACAAACCACTTCCAGCAGCTCAGCACAAGTATCTGCATAAGAAGATGTGCCTTACCTGATGGCTATACCTGATGTATGCTCAACTGACAAAGAAGGGGTTGTCACTGCATTATGTATTTGTCAGCTGAGCTTCCATCCTAAGACTTACGGTAGTCTGGCCAAGAACTTTATCACGTCTCTGTAGCAACAGAGATAAGACTGTCTTGTGATTTCTGAGCTACTGCGCATGTCCAGGTTTAAGGAAGAAACTTCCTGCTTTCTTTTTCCTTTGTCCATCTATGTTGTAAAACTGCCGGTATCAATGTAGTTAGTAAGTTTGTTTTATTTCTTTATAATAAAATGTTTCTTAGAATATATTTCGGGGTTTCTTTCTTTAAAGTACACAGCATGGAAAAACAAGATCCATCCATCTCTAATCAAGTGCAATTACCCCAGGGGGGAGTATCGAAGCTTATTTACGCTCCAACAGTATGTGCCTTCCTTTGATGCCGGAGACCTTTTGATTAGACACAAATCTCTCTTCATCTTCACCTGTGTGCAACAGAAGCCCCTCAAAGCAGTGAAGATTTGATATGGATGCTTTTATCCTTGCTCCCTTCACACTGTAGAATGCAATCCCTAGCCATGGCTAGGGATTAAATGCTCATAGGGAAAAGCAGTTCTTGAATTCTACAGGGAAGATATAGTTGAATCCATTACTCAGCTGCCACCACCCTGTTCACTTTACCTATAGAGAAACACAAACCTGAGGTACTTTGTAGGTGCCTACTAATGTTGACATCTGAATGGAGATGTCACTGGCAGCTCCATCAATAAGAGTCAAAAGGTTGTCCTTCCTTCCACAGCTGTAATTGGGAACATTGGCTTCTCCAGTAGAGAGCATGTCCAGCAAAGCATCTGAAGTTCCAAATGTGTTCAAATAGTTGTCATGAATGTTGTAGCCAAGTGTGAAATTGTGCAGGAGTCGGTGATCCTTGTTGATGACTTGAATAGCAAAAATGTAACGTAGTATTCTTAGCTTGTCTGAAGGTAAACTATTGCAAAAATGTGTTCATCTTATTATCATCATCATTAACAGCAATAACAAAACACTTATTCAATTTAATCCTCTGTCTCCAAAAGACCTCAGTGTTAAAACAAAAAATGATCCAATACCAGAGACAAAGGATATTCACCCATCCCCATTTCATTTCAAGAAGATGAGACGAAAGTTAAGAATAATATATGCCCCATTATATATAGCAGTACTATTTTTCATCTTCCCAGGAACCAGGATTCCAAATCATTCAATCATTAAAGTAGAACCATCATAAAAGAAGGAGACTGTTTCATATTTGACCCAGAATAGCAATTCTAGAAATAAGTCTTCCTTTATTTGCTACAATGATCAGGTATTGAATATAAACGAGCTGTTGTAAAAATATTGAGAAGTCTGGATAGAGGCAACTATAACCCTTTCAACCACTACTTTAGACAAATGTTAGCATTCAACTGATAAACTGAGGATTGGATGTAATCTGACTTCTTTCATGTTTTTTTCCCAAATCCATCTTTGGATTTGAGTCTCTTTCTCAAAATGAGACAAAAGAGGGAAGTCGTGGAAATGAAAACAATTCAAGAAATTTGACAGGTCATGCAATTTAGAAGTACATAAATTAGAAGAAAAGAAGAAGAGTGTTACAAGTGCAGTTGGAGGGGATGCAATTCCATCACACTGAAAGACTTACAATTGTATCTGATTGTAAGGAACCATGTTGAAAGGCAACATTACACGCAATATTTTTGTGGCAGAGAGGACTACATTAATGAGATGGTCTCCTGGTCTGTAATAGCTCCATGGCCTTTCTCCATCCTGGTGCTCCAAATGCAGCAGGCACTTCGTTTTATGTCTCCCAGAGATTGGCAGAGACATCAACAGCATTAGAAGCAGGAGCAGAAGCTCCATAATCCATAGGACACTGAATCAATCCGTTTCTAAACAAATACAAGGTTTAGAAGAATCCAAAGCACTCTTGCAAGATGGAAAAGCCAGTGAGTTTCCTAATTGAGACGTAGAGAAACTCAGCTTCACATGGAAAGGAGAGAAAGATACATTCAAGAGCACAGCCCCTGCCTGTCTCAAAATGTGTGCCACACAGAGTTCATATAGCCTTTGGTGATGCAAGATCCTTTGCACATTGCTTCAATCTGATGTTTACATCAAAGGAAGTCACTGGAGCAGAAGATGTCTCAAAGATCAGAATGGTGATCATTATAATAAGAAGCCATTTCTTCTCTGGGGATCCTGAAGTACTTTTGGGGCCCTGTGTGCAGACGTTACATGGAAGTTCTCATTCATCCAGGTCCTGGTTGTGCCAATGGTGCTTTTATTTTAAAGGCACTTGGATGTTCTGATTTTTCTTTAAGATGTTTCGCTTCTCATCCAAGAAGCTTCTTCAGTGCAAGGCAGCTCCCTCCTTGGAGGCAGCCAGCAAGCAAACAAATGTGGCACTCTGGCTGGGAGGTGGCAGCAGAGACCCCACCTCTGGTTGGTGAGAGCAGAGCAGGCAGGGCACGCACCTTCCCTGCCACCGCCCAGCCAGAGGCGGTGGCTAACATCTACATTGATTGTTAGTGTTAAATATATTTTAACACTAGGAGGAGGTGCCTAAAATGGCCGCCATGGTTTTTTGAGCTCCACTGGGGATGGGGATGGGGCATCCTGATGGAATGCAGAGGCTTTAGGGGGGCTTTGGTTATGTCCCCTGATATGGACTGGTAAGGGGAGCATTTGAGGCTTGGCAGGTCCAAGTTTTACCTTTGGAGGTTCCCAGGAAACGCCAAGCATCCCGGAGTTGCTGCCCCATGAGGCTACTCGGACAGTGGTTTTTTTTCACCGCAGTCTTCGCCGCGAGTCAGCTGGATGGCGGTGTGGCACTGCGGCGGTGGGGGGCGGCGAGGTAGAGACCCCCATGGACCCCAATTCAATGTCGTCCAGCTGTATGGCTGGGGAATCACTCGGTGACGGCCTCCCTGGAGTCAGCTGGCACCCGCCGAATGGGAGGAGATTGCCGGTGGCGTGTGTGGAGGATAGTCAATGGCGGAGCGACCCCGTCCCAGGTGCGGCTTAGTGGAGGAGAGGCCGAGCCAAGAGAGACGAGGGGAGCTGTGCACCGAGCTCAGGCTCTGTTTGCCTGAACCTAGGGGAGTCTCCCCCCTTCACTGTGGACCGTAGCATCTTGGGGCCTGTGGAGCCGCGAACCGGAATTTGCTGGTCCACCTGTGGAGGGAAGGTATTCAGGGGGCCTGCTTATACCATCCAAGCTGGTTGGGCTGGGCTGGGGGTCACAGGCGGTTGAAGGCTTTGCCTGGATGTTCCATTTCTGCTGCTTTGACCCCCCGGATTGTCTCTGCTACAACCGCCTGGACTGGTTATGGCATCAAGAGCCCTTGACCTTCTTTTCTCCAGCCCTATAATGGTCAGTTCTTTGGGTGTGCTTGCCCGCTGCCATGAGAGGGCGGCTGTGGACTTATTGTATGACCAAGTCATGTTGCGTTGGGAGAGCATCAACGACGTATGGATCCTACCCGGATGATTCCTACCTGGCCTAGGAACCTTGCTGCGGTGAGAGAGCGGTGAGGATTACCATCGCCTGTCATTTTCCTACTGCTGTGAGAGGGCTTCTGGGAATGCAGGCTCCTATTCCTATTGCTAGGGCAGACTTTGGACTTTAGACCTTGAACTACTGACCTGTGATCTTGATAGGCCACGCTACCATGGACATTCCCATCTCTGCGTTTGAGGATGACTCTACGAACTTATACAATCGTGGACGTGGTCGCCCTGAGAAATTCCCCCCATTCTTGAGTGTGGCCAGTGGGCCTTGCAAAGACTTACCTTAATGATAGGTCCTGGGACCCCGAGAGGGGGCACAAGGGTTTTAAGGGTTTTAGAGGACATAAATTGAAGAGTTTTTTAACAAAATTTTTAACGAAAATTTTAAGGGGACCCGGGAGGGGGGAGGGGGTTGTAGAGAGGGACCTGGGGGTTCATATAGCTACTGTACGGGATGGTGGGTTGGATGGGCGCAGCAGAGGGTTTGAGGAGAGTAGTTTGACTGGGGAGCTGGGGGGTTAAAGGAAGGGCAATTCAATTGAAATAATAAGTGGGAGGGGCAGGTATGGCAGGTGCAGGGGGCCATATCATGTTCCGGGGTGCGCATGCGCTGTCTACGAGCGATTGTGCACTCCGGCCCCCAAAGCGCAGCTCGTGTCCTGGGTTGCACAGAGTCTCAGGCCCTGGGTCCTCGGCTGATGTTATGTAATGCCAGGTCGGTAGTTAATAAAGCCCCCCTCATTTGTGATCTTATTATGGAGGGAGGTGCGGACCTGGCAGGAATCACGGAGACCTGGTTGGGCCAGGAGGGGGGGGGTTCCCCTCATTGAAATGTGCCCTCCAGGTTTCCGTGCATTTCATCAGCTGAGGGCTCAGGGGAGGGGTGGGGAGTAGTGGCAATTATAAGAGAAAGTCTTTGTCTGAGGGAGGACACTGTTCCTCAGATAGCTGGATGTGAGTCTCTTTTTGTGAAGTGGGGTCGTGGGGTGCAGATGGGTTTGCTGACTGCATACCTGTCTCCTTGCCATGTAGCGGCGACCCTGCCTGAGCTACTTGATGTGATTGCCGGGGTGGCAGTGGACACCCCCAGACTTATTGTCATGGGGGATTTCAACCTGCCATCCGCCGGTGAGGCATCAGAGATGGCTCGGGAGTTCATGGCTGCCATGACGGCCATGGACCTGACCCAGTTAGTTCAAGGCCCCACTCACATAGGGGGACACAATCTGGACTTGATTTTCATCTCTGGTCAGTGGTTGAATGATCTAGGTAGAGGGCACTTAGACATCAAACCCTTGTCATGGACAGATCATTCCCTCCTTCATTTGGACTTTCGAGCCGCTCCCCCTTGCCGCAGGGAGATGGAACCAATCAGATGGTTCTGTCCCAGGCACCTGATGGACCCTGAAAGGTTCCTGATGGAGCTTGGGCCGTTTCCTGAGACCCTGGCACACGACTCAACTGAAGACATGGTAGCCGCCTGGGATAGTACGGCCACCGGAGTTTTGGATCGTGTCGTGCCTTTGTGGCCTCTGACCCGATGTCGATCTCAATTGGCTTCTTGGTTCTCTGAGGAACTGAGAGAGATGAAGCATCAGAAAAGATGCCTAGAGAGCGTCTGGAGGACTAGTCAATCCGAACCTGATCAAACACAGGTGAGATCTTATATCAAGACCTACATAGTGGCGATAAAAGTGGCAAAATCTAATTATTTTTCCGCTCTTATCACATCTGCAGAGAACCACCCAGCCGCTCTGTTTAGGGTGATCCACTCCCTTCTGCAGGGGGGGGTGGAGTGCGGGAAGATCCCTTGCAGGGTCGAGCTGAGGATTTTGTGCAATTCCTGCATGATAAAGTCACTCAGATTCGGGAAGGCTTGGACTCCGATTGGGTGAGTCTGGGGAGGGAGACAGGGATTGGTCTTGAGAATGTTATCTGGGAAGAGTTTGACCCTGTGGTTCCTGAGGACATGGACAGGATTCTGGTTAGGCTTAGTGCTACCACATGTTTATTGGACCCGTGTCCTTCCTGGTTGGTACTGGCCCCCCGGGAGGTTACACAAGGCTGGCTCCAGGGGGTTATAAATGCTTCTTTGAGTGAGAGTGCCTTTCCTGCAGCCTTGAAAGAGGTGGTGGTGAGGCCCCTCCTCAAGAAGCCTTCCCTGGACCCGGCTGTATTAGCAAACTACCGTCCAGTCTACAACCTTTGTTTTGTTGCGAAGGTTGTTGAGAGTGTGGTGACACGACAGCTACCCCGGTACCTGGAGGAAGCTGTCTATCTGGACCCATACCAGTCGGGTTTCAGACAGGGGTACAGCATGGAAACGGCATTGGTCAAATTGGTTGATGATCTCTGGAGGGCTCAGGACAGGGGTTGCTCCTCTGTCCTGGTCCTATTAGATCTCTCAGTGGCTTTTGATACCATTGACCATGGTATCATGCTGCAGTGGTTGAGGGGGTTAGGAATAGGAGGCACCGTGCTATGGTGGTTCTTCTCCTTCCTCTCCGACCATTTGCAGTTTGTATTGGCAGGGGGGCAGAGGTTGACCTCGAGGCGCCTTGCTTGGGGGGTGCCACAGGGGTCGGTCCTCTCGCCCCTTCTGTTCAACATTTATGTGAAACCACTGGGTGAGATCATCCGTGGTTTTGGGGTGAGAGTCCATCAGTACGCTGATGACACTCAGCTGTACATCTCCACCACAGACAACCCCAATGATGCCCTTGATGTGATGTCCCACTGCCTGGAGGCCATGCGGGTCTGGATGGGGAGAAATAGGCTGAAACTCAACCCTTCCAAGACCAAGTGTCTGTGGCTTCTGGTGTCCTGGTATAGTCAGCTGGTGCCATCGCTGACTATTGGGGGTGAATCCTTGCCCCTCACAGAGAGGGCTTGCAATCTGGGTGTCCTCCTGGACACACGGCTGTCTTTAGAAGAGCATATGACGGCCGTGGCCAGGGTTTATTTTTATCAGGTTCGCATGATACGCCAGTTGCGCCCCTTTCTGGATTGAGACTCCTTATGCACAGTCACAGTCATGCTCTCGTCACTTCTCGATGGACTACTGTAATGCTCTACATGGGACTCCCCTTGAGGAGCACCCAGAGGCTCCAACTGGTCCAGAATGCGGCCGCGTGGGTGATTATGGGAGCGACATGGTGCTCCCATGTAATACCTCTCCTGTGTGAGCTGCACTGGCTTCCGGTGGTCTTCCAGGTACACTTCAAGGTATTGGTTCTCACCTTTAAAGCGCTCCATGGTTTAGGACCGGGTTATTTACGAGACCGCCTTCTGCCACTGATAACCTCCCACTGGCCAATATGCTCTCACAGAGAGGGCCTCCTCAGGGTGCCGTTGGTCAGGTAATGTCAGCTGGCGGCCCCAGGGGGAGAGCCTTCTCTGTGGGGGCACCCACCCTCTGGAATGAGCTACCCCCAGGAATATGACTGATCCCGGATCTCTGTACTTTCCGCAAGGCCCTGAAGACTTTTTTATTTCAGTAAGCCAGGCTGGCCTAAAAGAATTTTAATGGGTTAGTTTTAAATTTTATAGATGAGGGGTTTTAAATTGGGAGGCCAAATGATTTAATTATATTTTAAACTATCTTAACTTTTATAGTGTATGTATTTTAATCTTGGCTGTCCACCGCCTTGAGTCCTGTGGGAGAAGGGTGGTATACAAATTTTATAAATAAATAAATAAATAAATAAATAAATAAATAAATAAATAAATAAATAAATAAATAAATTTGCTCTATTTAGGTGATCCTGAGGGCAGAGATCAAAGTGGCCTCAATGACTCTCGAAAACAGGGTTGTCAAACTCGCGGCCCATGAACCTGATGTGTTACATGCTGGCCCTGCTCCCACCTGGTTTAGCGAAGGGAAAAAAGTCACAATATTTTATGTGTTGCCACTGTGACGACATGAGTTTGACACTCCTGCTCTAAAAGGATGCAAATGACCAGATGTCTGCAAGGAGTATAAATCCTTACATTCCCCACCATTCAGTCAGAGCTGAAGAAGCTTCTTGCATGAGTAGTGAAATGTCTTCAAAGAAAAAGTAACAGTCCAATTATTTAAAACGGAACATTAGGCCAGGCCAGCCTGCTGGAACAAAAATGTTTTGAGAGCATGACGAAAAGTGCGCAGATCCAGGATCCTCCGTATCTCCGGGGGAGCTCATTCCAGATGGTAGGTCCCCCACAGAGAAGGCTCTCCCCTGGGGGCCACCAGTCAATACTGTTTGGCCGACGGCACCCTGAGAAGCCCTTCTCTATGGGAACGTACTGGTCAGTGAGAGGTTATTGGTGGCAGAAGGCGGTCTTGTAGATACCCCAGTCCGATGCCATGGAGTGCTCTAAAGGTGGTGACCAAAACCTTGAAGTGCACCCGGAAGACCACCGGGAGCCAGTGCAGGTCGCGTAGTAGGGGGGTCACATGGGAGTGCCACGTCACTCCCATAACCACCTGCGCGGCTGCATTCTGGACCAGCTGGAGCCTCCGGGTGCTTCTCAAGGGGAGCCCCATGTAGAGAGCATTGCAGTAGTCCAGGCAGGAAGTAATGAGAGCATGAGTGACCGTACTTAATGAGTCCCAATCCAGAAAGGGATGCAACTGGCAAATCAGGCGAACCAGATAGAAAGTCCCCCTGGCCACAGCCATCAAGTGCTCTTCCAAAAACAGCTGTGAGTCCAGGAGGACTCCCAAGTTGCGAGCCCTCTCCGTGGGGGCCAATAACTCGCCTCCAATAGTCAGTGATGGCACCAATTGACTATATCAGGATGTCGGAAACCACAGCCACTCGGTCTTGGATGGGTTGAGCCTGAGTCTGTTTCTCTCCATCCAGATCTGCACAGCCTCCAGACACTGGGACATCACTTCAAGGGCATCATTGGGTGGTCTGGGGTGGAGATGTGCAGCTAAGTGTCATCAGTATACTGGTGGTACTTCACCACAAAACCACCAATGATCTCACCCAGCGGCTTCACATAAATGTTGAACAGAAGGGGCGAGAGGACCGACCTGTCAGGTTTTCAGGCCATCTTCAAATAAATTGCGTCTCAAACAAAGTCTTTTTTGAAACAAACTTCCATTTTATTTAGCATGGCAACTTTTACACTGACTCCATGCAGCCAGCACTGACGTGCTGACCCCAAATCCCTCCTCTTCCTTCCCCCACTCCACTGCATTCATTGGCCATCTTCCCAATCATTCACCTCTAATCTACTGCTCCAATTCAAAGAATTTCCCCCCTCCCATTCATCTCCTAGGGGACATTGTCTCCAGCTAAAATAAGTAGGTGAAAGGCAACCGTCCCGTTGCAGATACTTGCGTTCTCCTTCTTATGTCAGCACTAGGATAAATGCATCTTGACGTGCTGACACGACCCTTGTGGCACCCCACATACAAGGGGCCTCGGGGTAGACCTCTGCTCCCCTGTCAACACAGACTGCGACCAGTCAGAGAGAAAGGAAGAGAACCCTCACCCCTAACTCCTCTAACCGGTGCAGCATTATACCATGGTCGATGGTATCAAAAGCTGCTGAGATGTCTAATAGGACCAGGTCAGAGGAACAACTCCTGTCCCAAGCCCTCCAGAGATCATCAACCAATGCGACCAATGCCGTTTCCATGCTGTACACAGGCCTGAAGCCCGACTGGAATGGATACAGATACGACGATTCATCCAGGTACTGGGGGAGCTGTCGCGCTACCACACTCTCAACAACCTTCGCAACAAAGCAAAGATTGGAGACTGGATGATAATTTGCCAACATTGCCGCATCCAGGGAGGGCTTCTTGAGGAGGGGCCTCACCACCGCCTCTTTCAAGGTGGCGGGGAGGACACCCTCACTCAAAGAAGCATTTATAATCCCCTGGAGCCAGCCTCGCGTAACCTCCTGAGAGACCAGCACCAGCCAGGAGGGACACGGGTCCAATAAACATGTGGCTGTGCTCAGTCTACCCAGTATCCTGTCCACGTCTTTGGGTGTCACAGAATCAAACTCTTCCCAGATAATACTCACAAGTCCTGCCTCCGTCCTCCCCCCTGAATCTACCCAGTCAGAGTCCAGGTGTACCCAAATCTGAGTGATTTTCTCACACAGATACTGTACAAAGTCCTCGACTCTACCCTCAAAGGGGTCCTCCCATGATTCCTGGTGGAGCAGGGGGCAGGTCACCCTAAACAGGGTGGCTGGGTGATTATCTGATGATGCAATAAGAGTGGCAAAATAGTTATATTTCACCGCTTTTATCGCCACCAGGTAGGTCTTAATATGAGACCTTACCAGTGTTCGGTCAGATTCAGAATGGCTGGCCCTCCAACTGCTCTCCAGGCATCTTTTCTGGCACTTCATCTCCCTCAGCTCCTCAGTGAACCAAGAAGCCAGGCGAGACCAGCGCCAGGTCAGAGGCCGCAATGGCACGACCCGATCCAAAGCTCCAGAGGCCACCCTATCCCAGGCGGCCACCAGGTCCTCAGCCGAGCCATGAGCCAGAGCCTCAGGAAATGGCCCAAGCTCCATCTGGAACCTATCCAGATCCATCAGACACCTGGGGCGGAACCACCTCATCGGTTCCGCCTCCCTGCGGTGGGGTGAGGCGGTTCAAAGATCTAAGCAAAGGAGGGAGTGATCCGACCATGACAAGGGCTCAATCACTATATCCCCTATCTCAAGATCACTCAACCACTGACCAGAGTGGCTCCGTCCTCCGAGCCTATCTTATCGGAGGAAGAAGGCTCCGAACATGAAGGAGAGGAGACAGCCAGGCCTCCCTCTCCAGGACCCTCCTCTCTGGCAATTCCTCAGGTATCTCCTGAAGGAGAAGAGATTGGCCAGGAGCCAGGTGTTTCCGAGCCGTCGGATAATGATGAAGAAACATTGTGATATGATTAAGATTGATTAATAGAAATAAAAATCAGTGAGTTAATTTGAAATTAAAACTGTATTGATATAATAGATTTGTTTAGATGATGATGTTAGAATTTATCTTAAAACTTGTTCTTATAGGTTTCGAACTTTTACTGTAGAGCTTTGACTAAAAATTCTTCTATGTTTTGATTTTTAATTTTAAAAGATATAATGGGAAATTGTGAATGGAGCCTTTTTAAAATGTAAGCAATTGTACCTATTCATGACCGGATCGAGACTTCGCTCTCGAAAGAGATGTATTTTAAGTGTTATGTTGGGAAAAATAAAAAATATTTTTGGGGAAAAAAAAGAAACATTGTGGTTGGACCCACGCCAGCGTCGGAGAGACAAGCGTGCGCAGCAGAAAAGGAGGCGTGCCAGAGATTAAGCTGAGTCACTGGACCACACCCCACAGGCTATCAAAGGGAGTGTGGTGGCCATTTGGACTCTGTGATGGACAAAGCTAATCTCTGGTGAGGCACTTTGCACCTTTGGACACAACGCCTATTTGCTGTGGATTTAATTACAAACTGGACTATTCAAACTGTGTGTATTTTTGTCTGTATGATCGGAGTAAAAGTTCTTGGCAGGCAGCCACGGAGTTGCTGCCAAGTTCCTTATCACTGACGTTGAGTGTTTTGAAGAGTTTATTTAACCGTCGGCTGGCTGGTTGGGTGTGTGCGTGGTACAGGAACAGAACACAAAGACAAAAACCAGGTCCAGCATGTTTCCCCTCGTGTGAGTAGAGCCATGAACTCCCGAGCCACTTCAGATGCCTCACCAGCGGATAGCAGGTTAAAATCCCCCATGACCATAAGCCTGGGGGTGTCAACTGCCACCGCGGCTATAACGTTGAGCAGCTCAGGCAGGGCCGCCGCCATGTGGCAGGGAGCCAGTATGTAACCAGCAATCCCATCTGTACCCCATGACCCCACTTCACAAGTAGGGACTCACATCCAGCCATCTGAGGAACAGTGGCCTCCCTCGGACCAAGACCTTCTCTAATAACAACCGCCACCCCTCCCCTCCTCTGTGCCCTATCTCTTGGAAAAAGCACCTTTAGGACATCACCATACTTCAAATCTACACTTCATCTGTAGTCTCAAATGATGATGAAATTGAACAAAACGAAACAAAATAAAGGGCTAGTAGACAGGCCTTCGTTGCAAGGGGTGGAACTTCCATTTCACTGGGGACAGAACATTTAAAAGCATTTTTTTCAGCTGAAGAGGTTGTAGAAAAAAAATGCTTTTAAAAATAAAAAAAAGCCTCTGACGATCAGGCAACTCAGTTGGGATCATCAGAGGTTTTTAAAAGAAAAAAAGCTTCTGACGATCAGGCAACTCATCTGGGATCGTCAGAGGCTTTTAAAAGAAAAAAAGCTTCTGACGATCAGGCAACTCATCTGGGATTATCATAGGCTTTTAAAAGCATTTTTTTTTGGCCGAAGAGGTTGTAGAAAAAATGGTTTTAAAAGTAAAAAAAAAAAAGTTGGCCATGCCCACTCAGTCACATTACCCCCACCAAGCCATGCCCACAGAACCGGTACTAACAAATTTTACATTTCACCACTGCCGAGAACCTTTATACTTTGCAGTGTCTTTGTCTCTGATCGCACGGCTTAGCTGGACATGGAGCGGGGGGGGGGGGGCAGGAATTTTTGCTACCGGTTCTCCGAACCACCTGCCAACATTGCTACAGGATCAGGCAATCCGGTCTGAACCGGGAGCATTTCACCCTTGATTCTCGGTGTCTAACATGAATACTGAAGGGCAAGTATAAAGAAAAAAAAGTCTATCCCAATGATACAGTTGGCCAATTATCTATTTCCAGACCCTTTGTCTCAAATATCACCCCAAAGTTGATATTTCTAAGGCAAATGAAATTTCACTATTGCATGAGCAATTTTAAAATCATTTCCAATTTGTGATTAATATATGGAAATCTAATAGAAAAGTAAATTACAAACAGACCCTATTCGTAACATTAGGCACTGTTCACAGTTACAGATTTTTTCCTTAAAATTAGAAGACAGGCAGTATTAGAATTAAGCGTCACCAACCTAAGTGTCAGGGTTCCAAGTAACAGCCCCAACGAAAGAAGACTCCGAAGCTTGAATTTTCTAAATGTTCCATTTTATTAGAGATGTCATATTGGCACATCTGGGAAAACCCAAATCAAAAATGTTGCAATATTTTCAGGATCAGACTCAATAATATTAGTAAGAGTTAAAGGTTTAAATATATTTCCTTTTATTTACAATAGGCATTCTATATTCACTGAATATTCACAGATAGAAGCCCGGAAAAGGGTGTAGGTGGCTCCTTATATATACAATGGGTGGAGCTATAAGTGGGAGTGGTGAATTATGAATACATTAAGAAGTGAAGAATAAGTTAACCCCTGATACCCCGTTCATATATTATTTACACATTAGAGAATAAGGCATTTACATCTGACAAATCCCCCTCTAAATGCCGATTCGTTATACAACACCAATTACACTCAGATTCAGGACAATACAATACATACAACTTAGAAGTTAAATATTTGTGTTGCTTAGAAGGTAAAGGCTTTGTCAATATGTCAGCTAATTGTTCTGAGGTATCACAATGCACTGCTTTAATAAATCCATCCTGAGATAATTGTCTCACATGTTTAAATTTTATATCTATATGTCTGGACCTTTGTCCAATGGCATCGGATCTAGATATTTCAATAGCTGCTTTATTATCTTCATGCATAACAAAAGGCAAAACAGGTTTTTTCCAAACATCCGAAATTAAATCATTAAACCATACAAGATTATTTGCAGCTTTGGATAAACAAACATATTCCGCTTCTGTCGTTGAAGTGGCCACTAGTTCTTGTTTACCAGTGTACCAGTAAACTGGACAGTCATTTAAGAGAAATATATAACCAGATGTACTTTTTCTACATGAGGTGTCTCCAGCCCAGTCTGCATCTGCATAACATGTAAGCTTTGGTTCTTTATTGTCTTTAGGTTCTAATATTAAGCAAAAGTCTAGTGTACTTTTCAGATATCTTAAAATTCTTTTAACAGCTTCCCAGTGATACATTGTTGGTTTGCTGACATGTCTGGATAATAGATTGAGTGGTAAGGCGATATCTGGTCTAGTCCAATTAGATATATAAAGAAGTGAACCTATGATTGATCTATAAAATGTGTTATCCTTGAATTCGGGGGAAGATTCATCAGTATTTCTTAGAAAATCAGTTTGCATAGGAGTATCACAAGGTTTAGCATTGTTTAAATTGCATTTATTTAAAAGTTCTACAATCTTATCTCTCTGAGTAAGTTTGAATCCCCTTCTAGTCTTATTAATTTGGACACCAAGATATTTGTTTACTTTACCTAGAGATTTTAACGAGAAATGTTCATTTAGTTTGGTTACAAAGGTTTCTCTTCTCTCTTTATGTTTTCCTATGTATAAAATGTCATCCACATAAATCAATACAAATTCAATGTAATCATCACCCTTTTTGACAAAGAAACAGTTATCAGCAGTGGTAGCGTTGAAGTCCATGGTTTTAAATACTTTTACTAAACAATCATACCATCGTTTACCAGATTGTTTTAACCCGTATAAACTCTTGTTTAACAACCAAATCTCATTTTTGTTTGTGTATTGACTGTGAGGTGCTCTTACGTATATTTCTTTATCTAGTTTAGCGTGTAGATACGCAGTCTGTATGTCGTATTGAAATACATCAAGGTTGAGTGCTGATGCTACCACTAGAGCTGTTTTGACACTCTCTGTTCTTACTGTGGGGGAATATGTGTCAGTATAGTCCTCCGGATATTTCTGTGCATAACCTTGTGCAACTAGTCTAGCTTTGTATAGAGTATTGCCTCCCTCTAAGTTCTTAATTTTATATATCCACCTGGTACCAATAATTGTTTTATCCTTAGGTGCAATTGCAGGTGTAAATACATTTAATCCTTGTAAACTTTCCATCTCTTTTTTCATCGCTAATTCTCATTTTTCCTTTTCTTCACGAGGGAGTTTTAACACTTCCTCATATGTATTGGGTGTTGTTGGCTCACCATTCATATGCATTATGTAATCCTTGTATTTATTTGGCATTTGATTTCTGGTGTTTCTAATGTTTTTTTCAGGTTTACTATCGTTATCATGCAAATATCTTGCTTCCTTTTTTGTTAATGTGTCTGTCTTAATTTTGTGTTGGCTATTTGTCCAAATTTTGGTTTTGTTCTTATTTTTGTTGATATTTTGCTTTTCTATGATCCCTTCTTCATGAGATTTTGTACCTTTGCATTTATTTGGAAATATTTCATTAAGATGTAATTTAGACCAGTTAGCCTGTTCATGGAACACAGCTGTTCTGGAGACTATAAATTTGTTATTGTTATCAATGAATCTGTACCCTTTAGTACCGGTTTCATATCCCATAAATCTGAGTCTTCTGGATACGTTTTCTCCCTTTCTTCTTAATTGTTTAGGTATGTGTACGTCTGCAGTGACTCCAAATATATGCATGTGCGCTAATTTTGGTTTTCTATTATACATCACTTCATATGGTGTCTTATTTACAATGCTGGACCATGTTCTATTTTGTGTGTAATTTGAATAATGTAAGGCTTCTGACCAGAATTGTTTGCTTAAGCCAGCATCTTCCAATGTGCATCTAATCATGGTTTGTAATGTGGAATTTTTCCTCTCTACAATCCCGTTCTGGAACGCAGAAAATGGACTAGATGTGTAATGTAACATTCCTTTGTCTTTTAACCATTGGGAGAATTCTTTAGACATGAATTTGCATCCCCTATCTGTCATAATTTGTTTTATTTTGATGTTGTGTTGTGTTTCTATGCGTTTGTAAAATTCTTTAAATTTTTGAAATGTTTCATCTTTGTGTTTTAATGTATAAACAAACCCATAGCGGCTATAATCGTCCACTATTGTCAGGAAGTAACGTTTTCTATAAGTGACTGATGGAGTTAATGGACCAACTAAATCCATGTGTACTAAATCAAAAATTTTGTTGGTTGATCTAGTAGATTTTCTTGGCCTGGGGCTAGTTTTTAGTTTTGTAGATTTACATACTGAGCATTCCAAATAGTTTTCACAATTTTTTATTTTAACACCTTCTGCGTGTTCAGTCATTTTTTGTACTACAGGAAAACTGGCATGTCCTAACTTCCTATGTAAGATGTGAGCACACTCATCATGAATTGGCTTACCTATTTTTGGTTTTTTTTCATTGTGTGCATCTTTGTGATCATGAGATGTTTTACACTCATCATTGTCACTATTGCTAATATTTTCATCATCTACTTCAATACAATCTTCCATATTTGAGTCAATGTTATGCAACCATTTTTCCTTAGTTATCAGATAAGGTAGGCCTCCTTTAATCATCACTGTGCCTATATTTATTTTATTCTTCTCCAAAATCGCTTTTCCTTTTGAAAAAACAATGTTAATGTCAGAATCTCTACTTAGTTTTATAGCACTTAGTATGTTATGAGGTATCTCAGGTATTAGCAATACCCCCTCTATTTTTCCTAGACCAGGCAAGGTTACATTCCCTCTACCTAATACTTGCACCTTTTCTTGGTTAGCTACCTTTATTACAAATTTATCTTCTGCAAATGAAGACAATATATTTTTGTTATTAGTGGTGTGATTAGTTGCTCCAGAATCAATAAGCCAATTATTGTTCTCATTTTGCTGTATGTTAGTATTGTCTTGTTTATTTAGCCCGTTCAGTGAGCCAGATTTTCTATCCTTTGAATTATCTCTGCCTCCTCTATTCTCTTTGTAATTTGGTGGGCTCCTATATCTATGTCTATCTATGGAAGACTGTCTATAATTGTATTTGTTTCTATATTCTGACCTATGCCTTTCTCTTGAAATTTTGGGACAGTCTCTTCTATTGTGTTCCCTGGATCCACAATTGTGGCATTTAAATGTTCCATTATATTTTTCTTGGAAAGCTACTTTCCTATATGGTTTGTGTTCTGTGTGATTTCTAGAATGATTCCTTCTTGAATTGTCTTCTGCTATCAATTTATTGGATAGACTTTCTATGGATAAATATCCTAGATTGATAGTGTCTAAATGTGACATAAAATTGTCCCATGATGAATCAAGTGAGTTGATAATAACACTTTTCATTGTTTGGTCTGAAATCACCTCCCCCCTCAAATGCAGCTCAGCTCTTATTTTGTTTAAATATATTAAATGCTCACTTATGGAAACCCCTGGTTTTACCCTAGATGAAAAGAAATCTTTAGACATCCTTGTGGTGGTAGCTACACTGTCACTGTGAAACAAATTAAACATGCATTGAATGATTTCTGAAACAGTCAGATTTGGCTTAATGCTATGATACATTGCAGGAGACACAGTAGATATTATTAAGAAAAATGCTCTATGGTGTAAACAATCTATTTTTAGAGTCCAAGGTCTTTTTGGGGGACTAGTGATAAAAAATAATAAGTTTTCCTTCATAAAGACAACCTGGAGCTGTTGATACCATTCTTGCAAATTAACGCCATCAACCCTTAGCTTTGGGAAGTCACTGGGTAAATTTCCGACATTATTGTGTCCATTACTTACAACCTGAGGTAGTCCGTGGTCTCGCAAGTGTAGAAAATTGCAAAACGGCATGGGGATGCTCGCAACGAGTCTGCATGGTCTCCTCGCCAGTTCATGTCTTCCCGGACCGTTTGCGTAGTTTTGCGCATGCGCGTTGTCCATTTCTTCTTTGGAGTCGTCGTGGAAGGTTCTCTCCATTGTGGCTCGCTCGTTCTGCTCCTCTTCAGATGAATCGGTCTCTGGTTCGATTTTGGGAGTCTTGGCGACGGCGGCTGCTCTTCCTCTTCCCCTGAGGGCTTTGATGCTTGCTTCGGTCTGTGGCGTAGGGCGGTACCGGCAGGGCTCTCTGGGTTCGGGCGTCGGCGTCCTCGTAGTCAGGATGGGAGCGGGCAGGTCTTGAGGCATCGGCTTGCTCGCTCGCTTCTTCGGTAGCTGTTTGTTAATTTTTAGTTTTGGCCCAAATGCAGCAAAAAGCGTTTTCATTGCTGATTTTATTTGGGAGTTTGTTGAATCATCTTCACTTTCTGATTCTGATTCTTCTGAGGAGCTTGAATCTTCTTTTTCATTTTCGTTGTTTGATAACGTTTTTCGCGCCAGAAATTTTGAATTGAGCATTTTGATTGGCTCTGCTTCGCTCACCCTGGAGGCCTGTTGAAACCAAGATGGCTGCCATTCAAAATTTCGCGCGGGATCACCGTTTTTCTTCTTCGTAATGACTTTCTCTGCAGTCATATCACTCACTATTTTTGGGTCTTTAGACTTTTCATTAGTGATGTTTCTCTCTCTCGCTGCTCCGCTGTTCTTCAGCATATCTTGGAGTTTCGCGATGAGGCTTTCATCATTCTTCTGGCTCTTTAATAGTTTTAATATCTCTGACCTGAGTTCGTTATTCTCTATTTCGATTTCCTTCTGGTCATCAATTTCATCTATTATTTCTTCGTCTTCAGTGGTGTATTCTTCGGATTCTCTCGAAATTGTGTTTGTGGATTCGTTGATTATTTCTTGTTCTGTTTCCATTTCTTTGCTGTAGGCCCTGGTGTTGGGCCTATCTTTCTTAGACATTTTTAAGTTTTTTATTGAGTCAATTAACCATCCTCTGCTACCAGCTTGTTGCAATATTTTCAGGATCAGACTCAATAATATTAGTAAGAGTTAAAGGTTTAAATATATTTCCTTTTATTTACAATAGGCATTCTATATTCACTGAATATTCACAGATAGAAGCCCGGAAAAGGGTGTAGGTGGCTCCTTATATATACAATGGGTGGAGCTATAAGTGGGAGTGGTGAATTATGAATACATTAAGAAGTGAAGAATAAGTTAACCCCTGATACCCCGTTCATATATTATTTACACATTAGAGAATAAGGCATTTACATCTGACAAAAAAGTTTCCAGGTTTTCCCCACCCAAAAGGAGGTTCAAGTCCCTGCCCAGCACCCATCTTTCAATCACATGATCCAATCAGGCACCACCCAAAACTGGAGATGCCACCCAGTCACCTCATTGCAGCTGCAGGGCAAGGTGGCCTTCACTCTCTGAGAAAAGAATGTTATTTTGACTATATATTTCCTGTACTCTATGCAATCCCCCCCTCTTTTCCCACAGTAGAAATTGTGGTGGGCCTGAAGGCCAAATGTAAAAGATGGCTTCCACGTATGACACTAAGGTGGAACCACACTCTATAGTTCTGGGTGATCTTCCCCACGAGTCTCTGGAGACAAGAGACTACATTGAAGGACAACACCCAATTTCCTGGATGTCAACTATCTTTCTTCAGCATTACTTTCTAGACATGTTCAGAAAGGAAGGACCACAACCACTTCAGGGGTACATCTATGATTTTTCACTATGCTTTTCTCCAGCTTCTCCTCTGCACATGGAGGCCCAGAAGTAGTTCAGGATTCCCAGAGGAGATGTTGCTTCATACGGTATTATTAAAATCCTGGTTTGTGAGATCTCTCCTGATATTTCTCCAGTGATCACCTTTGATGTAAACATCAGACTGAAGCAACTTGAAAGCGATTTTGCATCAGAAAAGGATAAACGTCTCAGGTCACACTCTGTGTGTCACAAATTTTGGGACATTCAGGGACTGTGCTTCTTGAATGTACCTTTCCTTTCTTCCTTTCCAGGTGAAGTTCTGTTTATCTCTCTCTCAGTCAAGAAAGTCACTCTCATTTCCATCTTTGAATGGGGGTGCTTTCAATTCTTTGAGCTCTTGTTCTTCCTTAGAAACAGGAAGGGGATTAATTCATCCCCATGAATTATGGACCTCCTCGTTCTGCCTCTGCTGCTGCTGATGTCCCAGCCAGTCTCTGGGAAGCTGAGAAAGAAGTGCCTGCTGAGTTTGGAGGAACATGAGGGAAGAAAACTACGGAGCTATTACAGGCCAGGAGACCACCTCATTGGTATAGTCACCATTGCCACAATAATATCCCAAATAATGCTGTCTTTCAACACAGCTCCTTATACTCAAGCTCCCTCGTAAGTCATTCAGTGTGATGAAATTCCCTTCATTCCATTTGCAGTCCTAACACTCTTCTTCATTTCTTTCAGT
Source organism: Pantherophis guttatus (assembly GCF_029531705.1). The sequence goes on from NW_026844111.1 coordinate 144,020, forward strand.
TACTCCTATATTGCAGGACCTGTTTAATTTCTTGAATCATTTGGATTTCCATGGATTCTCTCTCATGTCTTTTTTTAAGAAACCCAAATCCAAAGATGAAACAGCCCCGCCCTCCAAAGTTCAAATTATTCTCCCCTCTCATAAAATCCTGACTTAATCACAACTAGCTTATTGAAAAGTTTGTAGTTGCCTATGCCCAACCCATTCCCCTATTTTTATAACCATTCATTGATATTCAATTCCTGACCCTGGTATGGAATAGAGGATGGCTTGTTTTTAGAATTGCTTTTCTGGATCATTTATAAGTCCTCTTTGCTGATGATTCTATTTTAATGATTGAATGATTTTGAATCTTGGTCATTGCATAAATTAAAAATGAGCACTATTACAAATAATGATATATTTTAAATATTAAATCTCCATCCCACCTTCTCAACACTCATAACAATTAAATGGTGATGGGTGACTATAATTTTATTCTTATTTTGGACACTTTTGGCTTAAGACTGAATGGGTTTGTGGAGAAAAAGAGGAATAAATGAAAATATATTTTGTTGTTGTTGTTAGAGATGATGTTATCATGAACATTTTTTTACAGTCATTCAATTACTGATCCAGCAACAATCCTACGCTTCATTTTTGCCATTCAACAAGTCAACAAGAAATCTCAGCTTTTGTACAATCTCACACTTGGCTACAACATCCATGACAATTATTTGAGCACCCTTGGGACTTCAGATGCCTTGCTTGACATACTTTCTACTGGAGAAGCCAATATTCCCAACTACAGCTGTGGAAAGAAGGACAACCTGATGGCTGTTCTTGATGGATCTCCTGATGACATCTCCATTCAGATGTCAACATTAGTAGGCCCCTACAAAGTCCCACAGGTTTATTTGTTTGTTTGTTTGTTTGTGTTTGTTTCTCTATCTGTCAAAGTGAGCAGGTTGTTGGTGGGTGGGTAATAGATTCAATCATATCTTTTCTATGGAATTCATGAACTGCTTTTCTCATTGTCTTTGTCATGGGTAGGGACTGGGTTCCAGAGTGGGGAGGAGGTCTAAACAATTACTCAAGCAAGACTTGAGCAGCTGGACACAATGTTAAATATGGAACATTTAAGCAAATCTCTAAAATGAACTGATTGTATTCACAGTGATCTAGTGATAGAAGACATAGCATGTCTATTATCTGGATGTCAATTTTATTAGAAAAGAGAAAGAGCAGTATCTTAGACCTCAGATTAGACAAATGATTATATTCAATCTTGCTAATATTCTGCATTTTGTATTCTTTATCTTGATATGGCTTAAGGGTTAAGAACAATAGACTGTTCCAGTGGACACCAACCTTTCTGAACTCAGGGACCACCAAATTCATAATTTTAAATCCTGTGGACCACTAAGATGAATTTTTTAAAAAATGATATTTAGTGCAATATAAAAAGGCAAATAATTTTTCGGCAGACCACCAAAATTTTCTTGCAGACCACCAGTGGTCCATAGACCACCAGTTGGTGACTGCTGGACTATTCTAATATGTTTGTGAGAACCACACTGGATATGTTAAAAGCTTACATTTTGGACTTGATCAGATCTAAATGTAACACACCATTCTTCATTTCTTCTTCAGATCAGTTATGGAATTGTTTCAGATGCTTTGACTGACAAAAGTCAAATGCCTTTATTCCATCAGATGCTTCCCAAAAATGGGATCCAGTATCCAGGAATTGTCCAACTCCTCCTCCATTTCAGATGGACTTTGATTGGTCTCTTTGCACCAGACACAAAGGAGGGAGAGAATTTCATGAGAACTTTCACTCCTACGCTTGTCAGAAATGGAATCTGTGTAGTTATCTCACAACAATTCTCAATGAGTAGACCTACAGAACCCCTCAGAAATGCCATCTCTAAGTGGAGAAAAGTCAATGTCTTTGTTCACTCCATAGAATTTGCTTCCATTGTGGATAGAATTCACGACATTAATTTAGCAATTGAAGGTTTGCCAGGACCCATTGAATGGAAAGTCTGGATCACCACAAATGTGCAGAAATTGACAATTAAAAGGGATAAACGGTTTAAATATATCCATAGCATTTGGGACTTTCCTTTTCAAGAAAGAAAATGGTCAAATGACGATGCCTTTCAACCCAATCTTTTTAAGGATTCCAAATTTGAAGACCAGTCTTTTCGCTGTTATTTTTTAAAGCATGTCCTTTCTGTCAAGGGCCGGAGACGATGCACCCAGATAGCACCACTGGACATGCAAGAGAAAAAGAATAGAATTCAGATACAAAATTACCACCGTTTTTATACTGTTGCTAAAACTCTGGCTCATGTCTTGAATGTTGCATATTCCTCAATATCTAGGAGGACAAAAACAGAAAAGAAGGAGAGATTGGGGGCTGCAAGGCTAGAGCCATGGCAGGTATGGGCTCCTGACAAGGATCCATCAAACCTACTAATCCAATGCTGATGTAGGGGAACCATTGTTCTACAAAAACGTAACAGGTTTGGCCAAGCTGTGGCCAAATTTAGTTCACAGGATTATGTTCTAAAGAGCAGGCACTGTGACAATTATATTTTGATATTAAACACTGCTATTATAAAATTATTTAAAATGTATACATTGTAAATAGATTCCTGTACTTATGTGTTTGTAATTAGTATGATAGAATTTTATATTCATAAATTTCAGCTAAACCTGGGAGCATTTCGCTTAACCCCTCCTCACTGCAGGAATCCAATTAAAGCTTTCCAGAATGATAGCTACTCGGTCTTTGCATTTAGCTATGCCATTTATGTGAATGCTAACGCTAACGCTAACCCTAACTCACTGCTCACTGCCAGGAGTTCGATCCTGACCAGCCCAAGTTTGACTCAGCCTTCCCTCCTTCCAAGTTTGGTAAAATGGGAACCCAGATTGTTGGGGGCAATATACTGATTCCATAAACCACTTAGAGAGGTCTGTAATAGCACTGTGAAGTAGTTTATAAGTCCAAGTGCTGTTGGTATTCAGGCAAATAGTAAAGAGGGGACTGAACATCTCTTATTCACTAGTTCAGCTTTAAAATGGCTCCTCCTTTTAGGATGTTTCAAGTTGCTTTCAATATTCCTGGATGTTTCAATTCTAGTTCCATCCCTTTCTGGAGAAGAATGAGTTTTGCAATTTTTCCTTGGAGAAACTGTACTTGGACCAAACTGGAAATGTAGCAGCAGATCTGGATATCATAAGTTGGTTATTTTTCCCCGAGGAGGATCCCATCCAAGAGCAACTGGGGAGTTTTGAAAGACAGAGGCTTATTATCGACCAAGATGCTCTTTCACGGCTAAAGTTGCTCAACAAGGTGGTTGAAAATATTGGCAATTTTTCTCTGTCTGTATGTTTGGTGTTAGGGTCCCATGAAAGAGCAGGCTCAGATATTTTTTAATAGCTCATATCTGACCACAGTTATTCATGCTTTTGTTTCACCCCTCTGGGATAGACCTCCTGCTGCTAGGAAGGTCATCCAAGGTGTTCAATCAAAATGGAACCACTATGACTTGTCCGATATGAGATAATGCCTTAAACTAGAAAAATGAAGGACTGAAAATTACCTTGACTGTTACCCCCCCAAGTCTTTCTTGACACTTGTAATAATGAAGGTAAATTTGTAATAAAATGCTACTTAGATTTGATCTTTGGCTTGTAAGCCATCTAAAAACCCATTTAATGGAATTTATTTATCTTGATTGTCAGCTACCTTAAGTCTTCCACTGAAACAAAGATTTCTCCAAATTTAAGGAATAAATAAATGTGGATCTGTCTTTCCATGTCATCTAATTGTAGTTCTAATTTTGGGAGGCAGTGGAGGACAGGGGGTCCTGGAGTGTTATGGTTCTTGGGGGATGAAAGAGTTGGAAACAAGTAGCGACTTACAACAAAACTGTAATTCTTCAATGGAAACAACCTTGTCTTGAATCCCTCAGTTGCAGAGGTTGGTTGCTATCAGTTTGTACCGGTTTGTGAGAACTGTTAGTGGAAATTTGGTGTGGTTCCCCGAACAGGTAGTGACGTCTGTCTGGCCACACCCCCGAACCGGTCCCTGCTTGCTCACCCCACCCACCTGATGCTCGCTCGCCCTGCCTGCCCACCCGCTCTGCCCAACCACTACTTGCAGAATCTAGCAGCATACTTCTGCTCACCGCTGTTGGCAAAGGTAAGGCCGAAGGGCATTGGCCAGTGGGTGAGCAGGGGAGGGAGAGCTGGTGGAGGGGAGACATCGACAGTGGGTGGTGGACCAATGCACGTGGGGAGGGAGGAGAGCATGTGGGAGATCATGGCACCAGAGTTCTTCCTGTGTGTTTCCAACAGCCCAGTCTGGCCTGTGAGGGAAGCACGTGGGAGATCCTAGCTGAAGTTTACTTGTGAGCAATATTGGCCGGGAGAGGAAGGGAGAAAGGCCAATGATGCTCACAAATAAATTGAGGCTCATAAGGGGGGGGTTTGAGCCTTCCCACCCACAACATGTTCACCTAAGGGCATTGCTGGCAGCCACTTCCTGCACCTCCCGTCCTGTGCTCTTCCCGCTGCTGCTCGGCCTCCTCGATGCACAGAGGCAGGAGGCGGCAGTTTCTTTCACTGCCTGCGAGCTGCTGGCTGTGAGCAGCAGATTGAGTAAACCAGCGATCTGCCGACTGCCTCTATTCTGCAGTTTACTTGTGAGCAAGTTTACTCATGAACATGGTGCTCTCAAGTAAACTGCAGATTACAGGAAGCCGGCAGATCCCTTGCTCTGCTGCTCACCTGGCAGAGCGCAGACTGGCAGCTCTGGGTTGTCTCTCAGGCATTGTGTGCAGGGAAAATCCTTGCAAATTAAAGAAAATTTTCTCTTGAGTGTGAGAAGTTAATTGCCTTGCAGTCACAAGAAGTTTTTCTTTACTGTGGCAAAGTGTTTCCCTGCACGCAACGGCTGAGAGATGACCTGGAGCTGTCACTCTCTTGTAAAATCCACGTCTCGCAGTAGGGCGCTATTTGGGGTGGCAGGTGGGGTGGGGGATGGGGGGAGCTCTGCAAGTTTTGCAGCTGCATGGCTACAAAGGATGCCCGGCCGGCTCCCATCTCTCTGCCGGCCAGTGCCTCCTGAAGCCGCCAGTGTTGCATGCAGCTGTTGTGCTGGGACTGATAGGAGCAGCAGCAGCCCTCTCCTGTCTTTCTCCAGCTGGGTGGGAAAAAATGGAGGAGGACTTCACAAGCAAAAGATAATTCTCTCTATCGGCACCAGAGCCAAAGCTAAAAGAAACTGGAGGGGAGAAAAAGAGGGAGGGTAGAAACAGGGGAAGAGCAATTTTTTCATTGTTTTAATTCCATAGCAACTTCTACTTAGTTGTTGGTTCTATAACAACCAACTACCGTCAAGGTTCAGTGCAAGTATTCCAAACTAACGAGTCTTAATGTCTGGTTAAAATGGGTAGTACTTGCATTTAAAGAAGAAAAGCATAGCTCAGACAATTGCTTTGATTTTTTGCTCCTATATTCTGTTGTTTATGTATAAATTTTGTTAATGTAGAAATTTTATTTACAGCCTATTAAACAATGGAGCTAGCTGTCTGCCTGCAATCATGTGTATCTATTAGGAGTAAATCCCACTGAAAGGGAGTAGCCTTACTGCCAATTAAACATGCAAAGGCTTTACGTAGTTCAGAGATAGGGTATTGATTAGTATCAGGTGTATTATAGAGAGAAATTAGAACTTCTGTAACAACAGATACTTTGTGCCCAGACCAGGTGTGTTTGTGTGTGTGTGTGTGTGTGTGTGTGTGTGTGTGTGTGTGTGTGTGAGAGAGAGAGAGAGAGAGAGAGAGAGAGAGAGAGAGAGAGAGAGAGAGAGAGGGAGAGAGAAGAAAGAAAAAAAAGAAAGAAAGAGAAAGAAAGAAAGAAAAAGAAAGAAAGAGAAATTGTGTGTGTGAGAGAGAGAAGAGAGACAAAGAAAGACAGAGAGGAAGGGAGAAAGAGACAAGAAAGAAAAAAGAAAGAAAGAAAGAGGGAGGGAGATAGTGAAATGTGACAGAGAAAGAAAAAGAAAAAGAAAGAAAGAGGAAGGGGGAGAGAGAGAGACAAGAAAGAAAAAGAGACAAAGAAAGAAAAAAGAAAGATGAAGAAAGAAAGAGGAAGGAAGGAAGGGGGAGAGATACAAGAAAGAAAGAGGAAGAGGAAGAAAAAGAAAGGAAGGGAGAGTGTATGTTTGTGTGTATGAGAGAGACGGATTGTAGGGGCAATAAGGTGACTTTGTATAAAAAAGAACACCGCTTTGGAGGGGGGGGCAAAGGCCCTACTAAGAAGGTATGTACAAAAGTATGAAGGCTATTGCTTAACGCATTATAAGCCTCCCTGAGTTTCCGGAGAAGGGTGGCATATAAATCGAACTAATAAATAAATGAATGAATGAATGAATGAATGAATGAATGAATGAATGAAAGAAAGAAAGAAAGAAAGAAAGAAAGAAAGAAGGGAGAGAGAGAGAAAACGCTGTGCTTTTATTTTTAATTGTTCCATTATTTATCATGTGTTAATATTTTACACCGTCCCTACACCTAGAGTAATTTTATTGCCTTTATTTTGCCCAGGACTACCACATATTTTTCAGGGATTTACATGCATTCAATGTCTATAGTCCAGAGCATGAATATGTGTGTGTTTATTTTGTACATCAGGTTGCATAAGTCCATCTTAATATGCTATTCCTGGTATGTGATGCTTTGTATACATACAGAGAAAGAAGCACTCTTGTGATCTTTGACTTTTAGGCTTGTTGTCAAACATCAGCCATAATACTAATGACTGTTTTGAACAATATGCGCAAATGGCTATTTTATATGTGAAATTATGACTGAAATATTTCTGCATCTATATTGGTTCTCACTGTCAGAAAATTTCTCCTTAGTTTCAGGTTGCTTCTCTCTTTGTTCAGTTTCCATCCATTGCTTCTTGTTTTGCCTTCTGGGGCTTTGGAAAATACATTGCCCCCCCTTCTTTCCAGCAGCCCCTTAAAAGCCTGTTGCCTCTCACACTCTTGGGCAAAGCATGGGAGGCATTTCCTGCTTTCAGTGGCCCATGAAAGTACATCTATAGTATGTAGATAATAAAGTTGAAAAAAGGTGAACAACATTTTTACAGAACTATAGATAAGTTGAGGCTGGGTGTGATAAGGAATGGCTGGGAGGGGAGGGGCCAGACGAGGCACCGCTTGACGTGAGTGACATTGAGTTGGCCACACCCACCCAGTCACATGACCATCAAACCACACCCAATGTCACATGACCAGCAAGCCATGCCCACAGAATAAGCCACACCCACAGAACCGGTAGTAAAAAATTTTACAACCCATCCCTGCTCACTTGGCCTTAGAAATATCTCTTTCCCACACAGGGTTCATACTCATGTCCCATGTGCTGCACAAAAACATGCCTGGCTCACCCTTTTTAAGTGACATGTTCTCATGATTTCATCCCCACTCATCCTCACTATAGTTCTAGAAATTAGGCAGTAATGTTTAGTCTTATTTCACCACCATGGCAGCTGTATGAATTGAAAATATAAGTGTACAGATATAACTCAATAATAACTCATTTGAGGTTGATGGCCCTAGTTGGTGAAGATTTTTTTCTTCATATCTTAACTGGAACAAAGATTTGGGTGATTTTCAAAGGGGAGAGGCTTTGCAATATTTTACTTAGTCCAGGAGAAACCTTTTCTTGATCTACTGCTCAGAGTTTCTTTCTTAAGTACAGTTTCATTTTATTTTAGTAAATCAATCTAATAAATAAACATTTGGCAGATATTTTAGAATGAATGTTGTTTTTCTGCTTAGTCTCTGCCTCAGTCCAAATGTGTGGACAATTGTCACCCTGGATTTGTAAAACGGGCTCGGAAAGAAGAACCCATTTGCTGCTACGATTGTATTCCTTGTCCGGAGGGGACCATCTCCACACAGGAAGGTGAGTAACACCAGAGGAACTCTGGCTTTCCTGTCTCTCGGTATCAGCTGCCATTGAAAGAAGGTCTTTCTTGGAATGTGAAAGGAGAGACTATAACAATAATATTACTTATTGTTTTCTCAGATACTGAAAAATGCACCAAGTGCCCAGATGACAAATATCCCACTGATGACAGAATCCAATGTATCCCCAAAAGAATAACCTTCCTGTCCTATGAAGAACTTCTGGGCATCATCCTGGTCTCCTTTGCTGTACTCTTGTTTTTAACAACAGGCCTTGTTTTAGTCATATTCCTTAAATACCTAGAAACTCCCATTGTCAAAGCTAACAACCGTGACCTGTCCTACATCCTCCTGGTTTCCCTCTTGCTTTGCTTCTTGTCCTCCTTTTTCTTCATTGGCCAACCAAGGAAAGCCACCTGCCTTCTCCGACAAACAATGTTCAGCATCATCTTCTCAGTAGCTGTGTCTTGTGTGTTAGCCAAAACAATCATGGTAGTGCTGGCTTTCCTGGCCACGAAACCAGGGAACAGGGTGAGGAGATGGTTGGGGAAGAGCTTGGCCAACTCCATCATCCTTTCCGGTTCTGCTGGAAAAATTGTCATTTGTGCGATCTGGCTGGGAGTTTCTCCCCCGTTTCCTGATTTTGACCTGCACTCCCAATCAGGAGTGATCATCCTTCAGTGCAATGAAGGCTCTGTGACCATGTTTTATGTGGTTCTCTGCTACATGGGTTTCCTTGCTGCCATTTGCTTCACAGTGGCTTTCCTGGCCAGGAACTTGCCTGGGGCCTTCAATGAAGCCAAACTGATCACCTTCAGCATGCTGGTCTTCTGCAGCGTCTGGATCTCCTTCCTGCCCACCTACTTGAGCACCAAAGGGAAATCCATGGTGGCCGTGCAGGTTTTCTCCATCTTGGCTTCTGGGGCTGGCCTGCTGGGCTGCATCTTCTTCCCCAAGTGCTACATTATCATCCTGAGACCAGATCTAAATACTAAGGAACATTTAATGATCAAAGTCGGTATCTGATCATGAAGTATTTTCTTAGGGTCATAACACTTAATTATTTGTATCAGTTATTATTGAGTTTGTATGGTTGTTGGGACAATTAAGGTTATTTAAAATCAAAAGAAATAAACATACAGAGAATGTGAGACTAACTAAAGATAATCATCAAATGTAAAATAAATACATTAATAATTTAAATTGTGATGAAATTAGTGAAGGACAAGATAAGAAATGAGATTTTAATATCGGCTGACCGACTGAATAAATAAACAGAGAAATGTTTGAAACAAGTTTACCAGTCATTGGGTAGGATCCTCCTCAGTACATTTAAAAAGAAAGAACACCACATCTTTCCAAATTGTAAAATCTTTATTTTTTGTAATCTTTTGTAATAGACAGCAAACATATGATTTTAGTGTCGTTTTTGGAAAACTTTTCCCAGCTGAAACTGGGGAAAGTCTAAAACTCTTTTGGCCAGGTGTTCAGAGCCATTAATGAACCCAGTTCCTGACAGGCCAGGAATGAACTCATCCTCCCTTGAGCTGACTTCTGAGGAGGAATCTGGGAAGTTGTCCAAGGGGGACATCATACTGCCTGCAGTTTGTTTAGTAAACAAAGACACGTCAAAGTATAAAGGTTTTTGGTGTCTTATATTAGTACTGAGGGGCAAGTATAAAGAAAAAAAAGTCTATCCCCATAACGTATTCCATATTTACCCAATGATACAGTTGGCCAATTATCTATTTCCAGATCCTTTGTCTCAAATGTTCCCCCAAAGTTGATATTTCTAGAGCAAATAAAATTTCTTTTTTCTTTCTTTCTTTTTAAAAAGTTTTTGATGAACAATACAAAATTAAAGAAAAAAAACATTGGACATAGATATGACATCACTGGTTCCAAACATCTTCTGTCGCTTTACAATAATATTAGTACTCAATATTAGTACTCATATAAACATATAGTTCTTAAACATACATTTATCTATAATAACATCTATATTTTTGTTCTAACACTATATACATTTGTCTTGGCTTGTTACAATTGAAAATACCTAACTTGTTTTCTGTAAATATGTATATCTGTATATATGTTATTGTGTGATGTCATCATGCTCCTTGCCATTGGTCCCTACTTACCTTTTGCCCCGCCTCCTCTGTATATAAGTCGTTGCTCCTGTCAGAACCGCAGCTGTCCAAATGTAATCCTGAGGAAGACAAGAAATAAATACCTTTGTTATAAGGAAGACTTCAGTCTTTTATATTGGGCCTGACCAGAATAATTAAACAAGTAACAAATTGGTAGCAAGAGGATGGTTTGGTAGGCCCAACCAAACATAAAAATGCAAGAATCACAAAAAGACAAAAGAAGACCTGCCACTAGATATATAACAAGAAGAATGGCAGCCCAGCTGACTCCTGACAAAAACACACTAACTGAAGACATGAAGAAACACATACAATTACACGAAAATGAACTACTAACACAACACAAACAACCACTAGCTGGAACAGAAGAAACCCCCTCAGCCTCAAACAAAGAAGATGAAGTAAAAAGAAAATACTAGAATTAATAGAAACAACTACAGATGAATCAAATCTGCTTGTGAAACTCCGCAGCATAATAAACAATCATGGAACAGCAGCAGATAACAAAATCAAACATAATAAACAAGAAAAATCCAAGGTAAGAAAGTCAACCCCTGACTACAAAACTAACGCTGAAGATGGCGATAGTTTCGCGCCTTTTTCATGGTGGCCATCTTGTCTACCTAATACTCTCAAAATGGCCAACCAATCATTAAAGAAATCCCAAATTTTAAATTACAAAGCGGGAAACAAAACCTACCAAGAAGATGCCTACCCGAGTCCAGAAATAAATAAAAAACAACTATTTAACCAATATAACACTCAACCTACTGAACTTGAAATAGATAATGCCATGCAGGTGTTAACTGCAGCATTCGGGACTAAACTAAAAATACCAAAGACACAATCAGAAAATGCAAAAGAAATTTCTAAACTAACACCTATCAAAAGTCAAAAAGAACTAGACTATCTAAAAGAAGAAATAGTCGCCCGAGAAAAGACGCACTGGCAACCATAATTACCTACCGCAGAACACCTTGCTGAGCGACCTGATTTCACCGCTGATGGTGGTCCGCATCGAGCTCCGCTTCCAGGCCGCATTGAGGAACATGGCCGCCAAGCCTCCGGTGGATTTTTCTCCGATCGCCGCGATTCCGGAGACTTCCCGATGAGCTGGACAGCATCCCGGGCATTCTTCAGCCACCAGAGGCCCTCCGGAAACAAAGCCGAAGAACAGAAGGCCGACTGGGACTTCATCCCGGGAGCCGCAAGCACAGGATCCTCTCTCGTCGACTGCTGGGGAAGAATGAGGACTGAGCATGCGCAGAACGAACCTGCAAAGAAAAAAGAAGAAGACATAAATACAAGTCAGCACAGATCTAGCCAAAACATAGAGATAAGTAAATACAGACATGCCTCTACCATACCTATGCCTTATTGCGAGTATGCTAAGGTCTTAAACCATGGACAGCTCCTGAATATAAATAATTTCTCACAACACTCTGGGACACTACTTACAGACTTTATAAAATTAAAATTAGATGGAAGCAACTTAATGGAATGGAGCCAGTATTTACAAATTATATATTTGAGGGAAAACATTTTATTCTTTATTGATGATCCACCAGACAAACCTTGGACTTATGAAATAGACTGCCTCCATCATAAGGCTTATTATATATTAATTGCTTCTATTTCCCCAAGTATTTTTCCTAGTCTTGAACATAATCTAACCGTATCTGAAACATACCAAAAATTATTTAATTTGTTTTATAGCAAAATTGTAGCCACAACTACTAGAATTTCAAGAGAATTCTATTCTGCCAGACTAAAACATGATACATCTATGAGCGAACATATCCTAAATCTGAATGCAACCAGAGCAGAGCTCATCCAAAGGGGGGGAAATATATCTGATAGCACTATGAAAAGCATTATAATCAATTCATTAGACACCAGCTGGGATAACTACATCACTTTACTTGATAGCTTAAGTTTAGAACATCTTACCTTAGAAAACCTTACCAATAAACTTATAGCTGAAGACAAACTTAGAAGGGAACGATCTGTACATCAAAGGGAAGGTAGAAATCAAAAAAGGACAGATTTCAGAGTCAGAGACAGGTACCCACATGAATGCTCAATATGTGGATCTGAAAGACATCAAAAAAGAGACTGCCCCAAGAACGCAGGATATAGAGATACATATTATCACAAAGATAGAAGAATACATTTCTTAGATAGAACTTCTCCTGACTACAGATATAAATGCAGGGAATCACCACATTCAAAAGAAAAGAAAATATACAGAGACAACCCTAGGGAAAACAAAAATGGATCACTATATGGAATAAAAGACAGTAATACATCAACGTCAGATTCACTCAACACATGGCTCATTGACTCTGGAGCCACAAGCCACACAACTCACAATAGAAAAATCCTCAACAACTTCACAGAAAGGGAATATTACATAAAAGTAGCAAACCAAAATGAAGTCCTAGTAAGAGGAGTAGGTGACACGCATATAAAAGGTATAGGAAAAATAGAGGGGGTGCTATTTATACCCGAAATTCCGAATAATATATTGGCAACTCTAAAACTAAGCATAGAAAATGGGGTAGAGACCACGTTCAAAAGTGGAAAAGTATTCATGACTAAAAATAACAGGAACATAGGCAAACTATTCACTAATGAAGGACTAACATATCTACTACCACAAAATAACGAATTAATCTGTGCACACTATCAATTAAAAAACAAAGAGGCAGAGTCAGATAGTCATGAAGGGGGTAATAATATACCAACTGTTGAAACCACGATATCAGAAAATTTACACAATGGTAAACCTATACACGACAACTGTACCCATTTACTCCACAGAAAGCTAGGACATGCAAGTTTCCCTGTTATACGGAAAATGATAGAATGTTCCGAAGACTTAAAAATAAAAAATTGTAAAAATTATTTGGAATGCTCTGTATGCAATTCATCCAAGCTCAAAAACAAACCTATGCCCAAAAAAGCCACTCGCACCACACATTCAATTTTTCAGTTAGTTCATATGGATGTTGTAGGCCCAATGAAACCTTCAATCAAATATAGAAAAAGATACTTTCTAACTATAGTCGATGATTACAGCAGGTTTGAGTTCGTGTACACCCTTAACCATAAAAGTGAAGTCTTCAAAAAATTCAAGGAATTCTTTAAAATGGTAGAAACTCAGCATAATATTAAAATTAAACAAATAATGACCGACAGAGGGTCAGAATTTTTATCCAACGAATTTTCCAATTGGCTAAAGTTACAGGGAATATTACACTTTAAATCTTGTCCCTTCTCACCCTTTCAAAATGGAGTCTCAGAGAGAAAGAATGGTTTACTACAAACCATGGCTAATGTGTGTTAGATGATGCTGGTCTAAACCAATCCTTCTGGGCTGAGGCCCTTACTTATTCTAATTATACTCTAAACCGCTTATTGTCAAGTGCTATCAACAAAACTCCATATGAACTCATGTATGGCAAAAAACCAAAAATTGGGCATTTACACATATTTGGCGTAACTGCTGATGTATATGTACCTAGACAATTGAGACACAAAGGAGAGAAAGTATCCAAAAGATTAATATTCATGGGGTACGAATCAGGAACCAAGGGATATTGCTTCATTGATAAAAATAACCATTTCATTGTGTCCAGATCTGCCGTGTTCCATGAACATGCAAATTGGTCAAAAATACACCTCAACGAAATATACCCAGAATCAGAAAACACTACACACGCACACAGAAAACATTATTCACTAGATACCAACCCCAAAATTATAACGACAAACAAACCCAAATATCCAAAAATAATTAATGATGAATGGAAGAAAGGACATTCTATAGTGGGTAGACCCACTAACTGAAAGGGAAGCTAAGTATATGCATAGCAATGAACAACCTCCTGATAGACCCATTAGATCAAATAGGGGTGCAATTCCAAAAAGATTTGATGATTACATACTATCTCTCCATGCAAAAAATCTGACATCCAATACATATGATGATATACTTAAATTACCTCTAGAAGAGAAAAATAAGTGGGAGGAAGCAATGAGAAAGGAGATGGATAGTTTGAAGGAACTAAACGTGTACTCACCAGCAGATCTCCCCACAGAAAAGTCCCCCATTGGTACTAAATGGATATTTAAAATCAAAGAGCTAGAAGATGGCAAATTACTATATAAAGCTAGGTTAGTAGCTCAAGGATTTGCCCAAAGATTCCCTGATGACTATGAAGACACATACTCTCCAACTGTTAGAGCAGAAAGTGTAAAGACTGCATTAGTATTAGCTTCCATTTTAAATTTAGACGTATATCAGTTTGATGTACAAACTGCATATCTACATGCTGATCTTGATAAAGAAATATATGTGAAGGCACCCCCAGGAAAGAATACAAAAAAGGGAGAGATTTGGCTATTAAATAAGAGTCTTTACGGATTAAAACAGTCTGGTAAACGATGGTATGAATGTCTGTCAAAAATACTTAAAGATATGGGTTTTATAGCTACTTCATCTGATCTATGTTTTTTCACTAAAAGAAAGAATAATTCTATTGAATATGTACTGATCTATGTTGACAACATATTGTATTTTGGACATGATAAAATCAAATGTGATGAATTTGCTGAACAATTGGGTAAACATTTCAACTTAAAAATATTAGGAAAGGTAAACAAATATTTAGGAGTCCAAACTGATAAAACCGATAAGGGGTTCAAATTGTCCCAAAAAGAAAAAATTATAGAACTTATACAAAAGTGCAATATGATAAACTCAAAAACTTGCGAGACACCCATGTCAACTGACTTCAATAGAAACATGCACAATGAACACGAGCCATTCAAAGAAAACACTTTGTATAGATCTATTATTGGATCATTACTGTATATTTCCAATTGGACCAGACCAGATATCACCCTTGCTGTTAATCTGTTGTCAAGACACGTAAGCAACCCTAGCGTATATCATTGGGAAGGAATCAAAAGAATTCTAAGATATCTGAAATCTAGTGATGATGTCTGTTTATATTTAGAACCATTCATTTCTGAAAAGCCAACTTTGACCTGTTATGCTGATGCAGATTGGGCTGGAGACCCAAAGAGCCGAAAAAGTACCTCTGGTTATGTTTTCCTTATAAATGGTTGCACGGTACATTGGTATACTGGCAAACAAAATTTAATTGCCACCTCTACAGCAGAAGCCGAATACGTTTGCCTATCTAAAGCAGTCAATAACCTAACCTGGTTTGATGATTTGTTGTCTAATATATGGGATGAACCCATTTATCCAATTATCATCAATGAAGATAATAAAGCAGCAATAGATATATCAGCTTCCAAGGCAATAGGCCAAAGATCTCAACATATCGATATCAAATATAAACATGTGAGACAATTATCGAGTATAGGATTTATTAAAGCTGTTCATTGCGATACTAGTGAACAAATTGCAGACATTCTCACTAAACCCTTAGCAACCAAACAACATGTATATTTAACTTCTAAACTTAATGTACATATATAAAATTAATAATTTACTATTAGTTAGGTATTTTAGAGGGGGATTTGTTACAATTGAAAATACCTAACTTGTTTTCTGTAAATATGTATATCTGTATATATGATATTGTGTGATGTCATCATGCTCCTTGCCATTGGTCCCTACTTACCTTTTGCCCCGCCTCCTCTGTATAAAAGTCGTTGCTCCTGTCAGAACCGCAGCTGTCCAAATGTAATCCTGAGGAAGACAAGAAATAAATACCTTTGTTATAAGAAAGACTTCAGTCTTTTATATTGGGCCTGACCAGAATAATTAAACAAGTAACATGGCTACCGTCTTGTAATCCATCCAATCATAAAATTGTTCCCAGATTTTGTAGTACTTAGTTTCGCTTTTATCCTTGAGTTCCAAAGTGAGTCTGTCCATTTCTGCACAGTTAAAGATTTTCAGTAGTATTTCCTCTTCAGTTGGAATATCTTTCTCTTTCCATTTTTGAGCGAAGGCTATTCGTGCCACTGTGAGTATATGCAGTAATAAATAATTTGTATCTTTCTTATATTTTCTTTCTATAATTCCCAGTAAGAAAAATTCTGGTTTGACTTCTATATTTGTTGACAAAATTTCTTCCAGTCAGTTCTTTACTAAATTCCAAAATTTCTGTGCCTTTGGGCATTCCCACCAATTCGATTCCTTCTTCCTTTAAAGTATTTCTCACTTTTAATTCTCCTTTCTCATTCAAAATATCTTTATAGGTGACAGCTCCCCCTCGTTTTGTCAAATTTGTGTGTACATTTCTAATGTTGACGCCCATTTAGGAATTTCCATGTAATTATTTCTTTTTGTTTTTTTCCAAATATCCAATAGTGCTCTCCTTATATAATGCCTCCAGAAGTACTGATGGACTAGATGTTTTTCCTCCCATAGAATAGCATGCCACCCTGTCTGTAAGTCATGACCTTCTAGTGCCAATAGTCTTGTGTTTTTAAGATGCATCCACTCACTTAGCCAAACCAACACCGCTGCCGGATAATAATTTGTCCAGTCTGGTAGGCCAAATCCTCCTCTTTTCTAACATCTTGTAATAATTTGAATCTGATTCTCAGTCGTTTCCCTTGCCATATGAATTTTGAAATGAGTCTCTCCAAATTTGTAAAAAAAATCTTTTTTGAGCCGAATTGGTATGCATTGGAATAAAAACAGCATTTTTGGAAGAACATTCATTTTGATGGTGGCTACCCTGTCCATGAGAGATACTGTAATTTTCCCCATTTTTCCAAATCAGACCTAATTTGCGCCATTAATTTGCCATAGTTATCTTCTCTAAGTGTGATGCATCTTGCTGTGAATTGAATTCCCAAATATCTTATTTTTTTCGTAGTCTGAATATTTATACAGGCAGTATTAGAATGAAGCGTCATCAACCTAAGTGTCAGGGTTCCAAGTAACACCTCCACCTCCTACACCTGAGTGGCGTAGAAGGCTAATGACTCCTAAGGCAGCATTTAACATCCAGCTGCCTGCAATTACTGCGAGTTCAATTCTCCCCAGGCTCAAGGTCAACTGAGCCTTCCATCCCTCCTAAGGTGGGTATATTGAGGACCCAGTTTGTGGGGGCAATAAGCTGACTTTGTATAAATATACAAAAGTATGAAGGCTATTGCTTAACACATTGTAAGCCCCGCTGAATCTCCGGAGAAGGGCGGCATATAAATCAAATAAAAAAAAAAAAGAAGACTCTGAAGCTTGAATTTCCTCAAAGTTCCATTTTATTAGCGATGACATATTGGCACATCTGGGAAAACCCGAATCCAAAAGTTTCCAGGTTTTCTCCACTGAAAAGAAAGTTCAAGTCCCTACCCAGCACCCACATGTCAATCACATGATCCAATCAGGCACTATCCAAAACTGGAGATGCCTCCCAGTCACCCCATTGCAGTTGAAGGGCAAGGTGGCATTGATTCTCTGAGAAAAAAATGTTATTTTGACTACCTATCACCCCTACTCTATGCAATCCTCCCTCCAATCTTCCCACAGTAAAAAATATGGCAGGCCTGAAGGCCCAACTGTAAAAGATGGCTTCCAGGTCTGACACTAAAGTGGAACCAAACTCTATAGTTCTGGGTGACCTTCCCCAGTAGTCTCTGGGGACAAGAGAGTACATTGAAGGACAACACCCAATTTCCTGGATGTCGAACTATCTTACTTCAGCATCACTTTCTAGACATGTCCAGAAAGGAAGCACCACAACCACTTCAGACCAGTGCCCTCTAGGGGTATATCTATGATTTTTCACTATGCTTTTCTCCAGCTTCTCCTCCGCACATGGAGGCCCAGAAGTAGTTCAGGATTCCCAGAGGAGATATTGCTTCTTACAGTAATTATTAAAATCCTGGTCTGTGAGATCTCTCCTGATATTCCTCCGGTGATCGCCTTTGATGTAAACATCAGACTGAAGAAACTTGAAAGTGATCTTGCATGAGAAAAGGATAAATGTCTCAGGTCACACTCTGTGTGGCACAAATTTTGGGACATTCAGGGACTGTGCTTCTTGAATGTACCTTTCCTTTCTCTCCTTTCCAGGTGAAGTTCTGTTAATCTCTCTCTCAGTCAAGAAAGTCAGTCTCATTTCCATCTTTGAATGGTGCTTTCAATTCTTTGAATGCTCTTGTTCTTCCTTAGAAATAGGAAGGGGATTGATTCAGCCCCATGAATTATGGACATCCTCCTTCTGCTTCTGCTGCTGCTGATCTCCCAGCCAGTCTCTGGGAAGCTGAGAATGAAGTGCCTGCTGAGTTTGGAGGAACACGAGGGAAGAAAACTACGAAGCTATTACAGGCCAGGAGACCACCTCATTGGTATAATCTCCATTGCCACAATAATATCCCATATAACACTGTCTTTCAACACAGCTCCTTATACTCAAGCTCCCTCGTAAGTCATTCAGTGTGATGGAGTTGCATTCCTTCCATTTGCAGTCCTAACACTCTTCTTCTTTTCTTTCAGTTACTCCTATACTGCAGGACCTGTTTAATTTCTTGAATCATTTGGATTTCCATGGCTTCTCTCTTATGTCTTATTTTAAGAGACCCAAATCCAAAAATGGAACAACCCCACCCCTTGAAGTCCAAATTATTTTCCCCTCTCCTACAATCCTGAGTTAATCACAACTATCTTATTGAAAAGTTTGTAGTTGCCTCTGCCCCACCCATTTCTATATTTATATAACCATTCATTGATATTCAGTGCCTGACCCTAATATGGAATAGAGGATGGCTTGTTTTTAGAATTGCTTTTCTGGATCATTTATAACTCCTCTTTGCTGATGATTCTATTTTAATGATTGAATAATTTTGAATCTTGGTCATTTCACAAATTAAAAATGAGCACTATTACAAATAATGATATATTTTAAATATTAAATCTCCATCCCACCTTCTCAACACTCATAACAATTAAACGGTGATGTGTGACTATAATTTTATTCTTATGTTGGACACTTTTGGCTTAAGAATGAATGGGCTTGTGGAGAGAAAAAGGAATAAACGAAAATATATTTTGTTGTTGTTGTTAGAGATGATGTTATCATGAACATTTTTTACAGTCGTTCATTTACTGATCCAGCAAGAATCCTACGCTTCATTTTTGCCATTCAACAAGTCAACAAGAAATCTCAGCTTTTGTACAATCTCACACTTGGCTACAACATCCATGACAATTATTTGAACACCCTTGGCACTTCAGATGCCTTGCTAGACATACTCTCAACTGGAAAAGCCAATATTCCCAACTACAGCTGTGGAAAGAAGGACAACCTGGTGGCTGTTCTTGATGGAACTCTTGATGACATCTCCATTCAGATGTCAACATTAGTAGGCACCTACAAAGTCCCACAGGTTTGTTTTTGTGTGTTTCTTTATCTGGTAAAATGAGCAGACTAGTGATGGGTGGGTAATAGATTCAGTGATATCTTTTCCATGGAATTCATGAGCTGCTTTTCACCATGGCCTTTGTCATGGCTAGGGATTGGGATACACAGGAGGCATAAACATTTACTCGAGTAAGACTTGAGTAGCTGGACACAATGTTAAATATGGAACATTTAAGCAAATCTCTAAAATGAACTGATTTCCATTTGCAGTGCTCTAGAGATAGAAGACATAGAAAGTCTATTATCTGAATGTCAATTTTATTAGAAAAGAGAAAGAGCAGTATTTTAGACCCGAGATTAGACGAATGATTATATTCAATCTTGCTAATATTCTGCATTTTGTGTTCTTTATCTTGATATGGCTTAAGAGTTAATAACAATAGACTGTTTGAGGGGTCATCAACCTTTTGGTCCTCAGGGAGCACAAAATTCGTAATTTTAAATAGTGTGGACCAATATGATTTTTTTCAAAAGATAAATAGTATTTAGTGGAATATGAAAAATGCAAATAATTTTTCTGTAGACCACCAACATTTTCTCGCAGACCACCAGTTGGTGACCACTGGACTACTATGTTCGTGAGAAACACACTGGATGTGTTAAAAGCTTACATTTTGGACTTGATCTGATCTAACCATAATACACCATTCTTCATTGCTTCTTCAGATCAGTTATGGAATTGTTTCAGAGGCTCAGAGTGATAAAAGTCAAATGCCTTTTTTCCATCAGATGCTCCCCCAAAATGGGATCCAGTATCCAGGAATTGTCCAACTCCTCCTCCATTTCAGATGGACTTTGATTGGCATCTTTGCACCAGACACAGAGGAGGGAGAGAATTTTATGAGAACTTTCACTCCTATGATTGTCAGAAATGGAATTTGTGTGGTTATCTCACAACAATTCTCAATGAGTAGACCTACAGAACCTCTTAGACATGCCATCTCTAAGTGGAGAAAAGTCAATGTCTTTCTTCACTTCATAGAATTTGTTTCCCTTATAGATAGAATCCGCCACATCCATTTAGCAATTGAAGGTTTGTCAGGACCCATTGAAGGGAAAGTCTGGATCACCACAATCATGGAGAAATTGACAATGATAAGGGATACACATTTCAAAAATATCCATAGCATTTGGAGCTTTGCTTTTCAGGAAAGAAAATGGCCAAATGATGATGCCTTTCAACCCAGTCTTTTTAAGGATTCCAAATTTGAAGACCAGTCTTTTCACTGTTCTTTTTCAAAGCATGTCCTTTCTGTCAAGGGCCGGAGACGATGCACCCAGATAGCACCACTGGACATGCAAGAGAAAAAGAATAGAATTCAGATTAAAAATGAGCACCGTTTTTATACTGTTGCTAAGACTCTGGCTCATGTCTTGAATGTTGCATATTCTTCAGTATCTAGGAGGAGAAAAACGGAGAAGAAAGAGATATTGGGGGCTGCAAGGCTAGAGCCATGGCAGGTATGGGGTCCTGACAAAGATCCATCAAATCTAGTTAATATTTAGAAAAAAATCCAGTTGATGTGGTGGAACCATTTCAACTTCCTTGTTCTTCCAAACATCAAAGGTTTCGCCAAGATGAGGCCAGATTTAGTTCACAAGATTATGTTCCAAAGAGCAGGCACTGTGACAATTATATTTTGATATTAAACACTGCTATTATAAAAATATTTAAAATGTATACATTGTAAATAAATTCCTGTACTTATGGGTTTGTAATTAGCATGATAGAATTTTATATTCATAATTTCAGCTAAACTGGGAGCATTTAGCTTAACCCCTCCTCACTGCAGGAATCCAATTAATCTTTTTCAGACTGATGGCTACTCAGTCTTTGCATTTAGCCGTGGCATTTACTCTAACCCTAACTGTAACTCACAACTCACTTCCAGGAGTCCGATCCTGACTAGCTCAAGGTTGACTCAGCCTTCCATCCTTCCAAGGATGGTAAAATGGGTACCCAGATTGTTGGCGGCAATATGCTGATTCTATAAACTACTTAGAGATGGCTGTAAAAGCAGTGTGAAGTGGTATATAAATCCTAGTGTTATTGCTATTCAGGCAAATAGTGAAGAGGGGACTGAACATCTCTTATTCACTAGCTCAGCTTTAAAATTGCTCCTCCTTTTAGGATATTTCAACTTGCTTTCAAAATTCCTGGATGTTTCAATTCTAGTTCCATCCCTTTTTGGAGAAGAATGAGTTTTGCAATTTTTCCTGGGAGAAACTATACTTGGACCAAAGTGGAAATGTAGCAGCAGATCTGAATATCATAAGTTGGTTACTTTTCTCCAAGGAGGATCCCATCAAAAAGCAACTGGGGAGTTTTGAAAGACAGAGGCTTATTATCAACCAAGATGCTCTTTCACGGCTAAAGTTGCTCAACAAGGTGGTTGAAAATATTGGCAGTTTTTCTCTCTGTATGGTTGGTGTTAGGGTCCCCTGAAAGAGCAGGCTCAAATATTTTTGTAACAGTCCATATCTGACCACAGTTATTCATGTCTTTGTTTTACCCCACTGTGGTAGGCCTCCTGCTCCTAAGAAGGTCATCCAAGGTGTTTAATCAAAATGGAACAACTATGACTTGTTCAATATGAGATAATGCCTTAAACTAGAAAAATAAAGGACTGAAAGTTTCCTTGACTGTTCCCTCCCAAGTCTTTATTGACACTTGTAATAATGAGGGTGAATTTGTAATATAATGATACTTATATTTGATCTTTGGCTTGTAAGCCATCTAAAAACCCCTTGAATGTAATTTATTTATCTTGATTGTCAGCTACCTTAAGTCTTCCATTGAAACAAAGATTTCTCCAAATTTAAGGAATAAATAAATGTGGGTCTGTCTTTCCATGTCATCTAACTATAGCTCTAATATTTGGAGGCAGTGGAGAACAGGGGGTCCTGGAGTGCTATGGTTCTTGGGGGCTGAAGTTGTTGGACACAAGTAGCGACTAACAACAAAACTGTAATTCTTCAATGGAAACAACCTTATCTTAAACACCTCACCTGCAGAAGTGGGTTGCTACCAGTTTGGACCAGTTCAGGAGAACTGTTAGTGGAAATTTGGCATGGTTCCCTAAACAGGTAGTGACCTCTGACTGGCCATGCCCCCGAACCAGTTCCTCTTGTTCTCCTTGCCTACCCGATGCTCGCTTGCCCTGCCTGTCCACCTGCTCTGCCCAACCACTACTTGCAGAATCTAGGCACGTACTTCTGCTCACTGCTTCTGGCAAAGGTAAGCTGAAGGGCATTGGCCAGTGGGTGGGCAGAGAAGGGAGAGCTGGTGGTGGGGTAATATCAGCAATGGGTGGTGGACCAATGTGTGTGGGGAGGGAGGGGAGCACGTGGGAGATCCTAGTGAAGTTTACTCCTGAGCAATATTGGCCGGGAGAGGAAGGGAGAAAGGCCAATGGTGCTCACGAATAAATTGAGGCTCATAAGGGGGGGTTTGAGCCTTCCCACCTACAACATGTTCACCTGAGCGCATTGCTGGCAGCCACTTCCTACACCTCCCGTCCTGTGCTCTTCCTGCTGCTGCTCGGCCTCCTTGATGCACAGAGGCAGGAGGAGGCAGTTTCTTTCACTGCCTGCGAGCTGCTGGCTGGGAGCAGCAGATTGAGTAAACCAGAGATCTGCCGGCTGCCTATATTCTACAGTTTACTTGTGAGCAAGTTTACTCGTGAACATGGTGCTCTCAAGTAAACTGCAGATTACAGGAAGCTGGCAGGTCCCTGGTTTACTCGCTCTGCTGCTTGCCTGGCAGAGCGCAGACTGGCAGCTCCGGGTTGTCTCTCAGTCGTTGTGTGCAGGGAAAAACCTTGCAAAGTAAAGAAAAACTTCTCTTGAGTGTGAGAAGTTAATTGCCTCGCAGTCGCAAGAAGTTTTTCTTTACTGTGGCAAAGTTTTTCCCTGCACACAACGGCTGAGAGATGACTTGGAGCGGTCACTCTCCGATAAAATGCACATCTTTCAGTGGGGCGCAATTTGGGGTGGCAGGTGGGGTAGGGGATGGGGGGAGCTCGGCAAGCTTTGCAGCTGTATGGTTACAAAGGTTGTTGGGCCAACTCCCATCTCCCTGCCATCCAGCACCTCCCGAAACCACCAGCGTTGCATGCAGCTGCTGTCCTGGGACTGATCGGGGCAGCAGCAGCCCTCTCCTGTCTTTCTCCAGCTGGGTGGGAAAAAAATGGAGGAGGACTTCACAAACAAAAGAGAATTCTCTCTTTTGGTACCAGAGCCAAAGCTAAAAGAAACTGGAGGGGAGAAAAAGAGGGAGGGTAGGAACAGGGGAAGGTCAATTTTTTCACTGTTTTAACTCTGTAGCAACTTCCTTCCCAGCTACTGCGTTCTTCTTTTTTTTTTTAAATAAAGTTTATTTCTATTTTTAAAAACAATGCTTTACATATATACATACAAAATTATTGCAACTAATGTATATAAATATGGGCCTATAACACTAATAAAATCCGTTTCATTTCCCTCCCTTTCTTTTCACCCAAATATACCATAAATTCCAAAATTCATAATAATCAGAATCTTTTTGGTTCCTAAGTAATTTCGTTAACCAATCTGCCTCTGCACATTCTGTAATTTTCCAAATCAATTTATTCTCTGTGGGTATTAATTCGTTTTTCTATTCTTGCGTGTATAATATCCTAGCTGCCGTAATAATGTGGAAGATCAAGTACCATTTTTCCTTAGATATTTTATCTGGTTTCATTCCCAATAAAAAAGTCTCTGGTTTCAGCTCTATTTTATATCCTGTAATTTCCACTATCCAATTCCGAATCTTGGACCAATATTTGCCTGCTTTGGGACACATCCACCATTGGTGCGCTTAAGACTTTTTTTATTTCATCAAGCTGGCCTGGCCTAAATCTTCTCCCCTTTTTAAATGTAAATTTTAATTTGTTTTTAAATTATGGGGTATTTTAAATTTGTTCAGCCAAATTATTTAATTCATTTTTATTTTATTTCAAATTTTTGTATTTATGTGTTTTATCCTGTGGCTGTTCACCGCCCTGAGTCCTTCGGGAGAAGGGCGGTATAGAAATTTAAATAAATAAATAAAAATAAATAAATAAATAAATAAATAAATAAATAAATAAATAAATAAATAAATAAATAAATAAATTGGTGATAGTATGTCCCGGTACCATTCCCGCACTTCCAACATGCCGGGAAGGCTCCCGGAAACATTCTTGCCATTCTTGCCGGAGGGATATGCCAACGATAGACCATTTTATAAATGTTTTCCTTGTAGGCTCAGGGAAGGCTCGGAGTCTGGAATCCGAGTCCCCTTTTCCGTTGCTGCACTTTTATTTCCAAAGCCCCCCCCCCCCCAGTCCACTTCCTTTCCCTAAAAAATGGAGCTCTTGGTCCGAAGCAGGTGGTGTGTAACGAAAGCAAGATTTAAAGGAAACAAAGTTGAGCTAGTTTGTAAGGAAACCAAGTACTGTCAAGGTTCAGTGCAGGTATTCCAAACTAACGAGTCTTAATGTCTGGTTAAAATGGTAGTACTTCCATTGAAAGAAGAAAAGCATAGCTCAGACAATTGCTATGATTTTTTGCTCCTATATTCTGTTGTTTAGGTATAAATTTTGTTAATGTAGAAATTTTACTTACAGCCTAATAAACAATGGAGCCAGCTGTCTGCCTGAAATCATGTGTATCTATTAGGAGTAAATCCACTGAAAGGGAGTAGCCTTACTGCCAATTAAACATGCATAGGCTTTATGTAGTTGAGACATAGGGTATCGATTAGTATCAGGTGTATTATAGAGAGAAATGAGAACTTCTGTAACAACAGATACTTAATGCCCAGAATAGGTGTGTGTGTGTGAGAGAGAGAGAAAGAGAGGGGGGAGAGGGAGGGAGGGAGGGAGAGAGAGAAGAAAGAAAGAAAGAGACAAAGAAAGAGAAAGAAAGAAAGAGAAAATGTGAGTGTGAGAGAGAGAAGAGAGAGAGGAGAGAGACAAAGAAAGACAGAGAGGAAGGAAGAAAGAGACAAGAAAGAAAGAAAGAAAGAAAGAAAGAAAGAAAGAAAGAAAGAAAGAAAGAAAGAAAGAAGAGGACGGAAGGGAGAGAGAGACAAGAAAGAAAGAGAAAGAAAAAGAAAAAGAAAGGAAGGGAGAGAGTGTGTGTTTGTATATGAGAGAGAGACAAGAAAGAAAGAAAGAAAGAAAGAAAGAAAGAAAGAAAGAAAGAAAGAAAGAAAGAAAGAAAGAAAGAAAGAAAGAAAGAAAGAAAGAAAGAGGAGAGATAGAGAGATGAGACAGAGAAAGAAAAAGAAAAAGAAAGAAAGAGGAGGGAAGGGAGAGAGAGACAAGAAAGAAAGAGAAAGAAAAAGAAAAAGAAAGGAAGGGAGAGAGAGAGAGTGTGTATATATGAGAGAGAGACAAGAAAGAAAGAAAGAAAGAAAGAAAGAAAGAAAGAAAGAAAGAAAGAAAGAAAGAAAGAAAGAAAGAAAGAAAGAAAGAAGAAGGAAGGAAGAGAGAGAGTACACTCTGTGCTATTATTTTTAATTGTTCCATTATTTATCATGTGTTAATATTTTACACTGTCCCTACACCTAGAGTGATTTTATTGCCTTTCTTTTGCCCAGGGCTACCACATATTTTTCAGGGATTTACATGCATTCAATGTCTATAGTCCAGAGCATGAATATGTGTGTGTTTATTTTGTACATCAGGTTGCATAAGTCCATCTTAATATGCTATTCCTGGTATGTGATGCTTTGTATACATACAGAGAAAGAAGCACTCTTGTGATCTTGGACTTTTAGGCTTCAGCCATAAACATCAGCCATAATACTAATGACTGTTTTGAACAATATGCGCGAATGGCTATTTTATATGTGAAATTATGACTGAAATATTTCTGCACCTATATTGGTTCTCACTGTCGGGAAGTTTCTCCGTAGTTTTAGGTTGCTTCTCTCTTTGTTCAGTTTTCATCCATTGCTTCTTGTTTTGCCTTCTGGTGCTTTGTAAAATACATTGCCCCCACTTCTTTCTGGCAGCCCCTTAAAAGCCTGTTGCCTCTCACACTCTTGGAGAAAGCATGTGAGCCATTTCCTCCTTTCAGTGGCCCATGAAAGTACATCTATACTATGTAGATAATAAAGTTGAAAAAAGGTGAACAACATTTTATTTTAATCATCAATCAATGTAAGAAATAAAAATTTGGCAGATATTTTGGAATGAATTTTGTTTTTCTGCTTAGTCTCTGCCTCAGTCCAAATGTGTGGAGAAATGTCACCCTGGATTTGTAAAACGGGCTCGGAAAGAAGAACCCATTTGCTGCTACGATTGTTTTCCTTGTCCGAAGGGGACCATCTCCACACAGGAAGGTGGGTGACATCAGAGAAACTCTGGCTTTCCTGTCTCTCGGTATCAGCTGCCATTGAAAGAAGGTCTTTCTTGGAATGTGAAAGGAGAGACTAAAAAAATAATATTACTTATTGTTTTCTCAGATACTGAAAAATGCACCAAGTGCCCAGATGATAAATATCCCACTGATGATAGAATCCAATGTATCCCCAAAAGAATAACCTTCCTGTCCTATGAGGAACATCTGGGCATCATCCTGGTCTCCTTTGCTGTACTCTTGTTTCTAACAACAGGCTTTGTTTTAGTCATATTCCTTAAATACCTAGAAACTCCCATTGTCAAAGCTAACAACCGTGACCTGTCCTACATCCTCCTGGTTTCCCTCTTGCTTTGCTTCTTGTCCTCCTTTTTCTTCATTGGCCGACCAAGGAAAGCCACCTGCCTTCTCCGACAAACAATGTTCAGCATCATCTTCTCAGTAGCTGTGTCTTGTGTGTTAGCCAAAACAATCATGGTAGTGCTGGCCTTCCTGGCCACCAAACCAGGGAACACGGTGAGGAGATGGTTGGGGAAGAGCTTGGCCAACTCCATCATCCTTTCTGGTTCTGCCGGAAAAATGGTAATTTGTGCAATCTGGCTGGGAGTTTCTCCTCCGTTTCCTGATTTTGACCTGCACTCCCAATCAGGAGTGATCATCCTTCAGTGCAATGAAGGCTCTGTGACCATGTTTTATGTGGTTCTCTGCTACATGGGTTTCCTTGCTGCCATTTGCTTCACAGTGGCTTTCCTGGCCAGGAACTTGCCTGGGGCCTTCAACGAAGCCAAACTGATCACCTTCAGCATGCTGGTCTTCTGCAGCGTCTGGATCTCCTTCCTGCCCACCTACTTGAGCACCAAAGGGAAATACATGGTGGCCGTGCAGGTTTTCTCCATCTTGGCTTCTGGGGCTGGCCTGCTGGGCTGCATCTTCTTCCCCAAGTGCTACATTATCATCCTGAGACCAGATCTAAATACTAAGGAACATTTAATGATAAAAGTCGGTATCTGATCATGAAGTAGTATCTTAGGCTCATAATACTTAATTATTTATTACAGTTATTATTGAGTTTGTATACTTCTTTTGACAATTAAGGTTATTTAAAATCAAAAGAAATAAACATACAGAGAATGTGAGACTAACTAAAGATAATTCTCAAAATGTAAAATAAATAAATTAATAATTTAAATTGTGATGAAACTAGGGAAGGACAAGATAAGAAATGAGATAGTTATATTAACATAATGCATCTGCAAGAGGAGACAAGACTTCCCAGATTGGCCAAACACGGCATATTCATATTTGTTTGGCTGTTACACAGCATAATCAGTTTGCTTGGCTGTTCAAGACAGCACTTTAATTTTGGCTGTTACACTAATATGCTGTGTTTAACAGCCAAACAAGAAAGAGCATGCTGTGTATCAGCCAAAAAACAAAGAAGGATATGCTGTGTTCAACAGCCAAATAAATGATTATGCTGTGTTTAACAGCCAAGAAATAAAAATGATTGGTTTAACAACAAAGATAAAGAAGTTGGGTATTATAGTAAAAGCCAAATGAGAGGGGCTAGCTAAATAAGGAGGAGTATGTTGAGATTAATAGTCAAAATGAAATGAATAAATTAGGTTTAAACAATAGAAACAAAGATTATAAATGTTGAGTTTAATAGCAAAAATAAAATGACTATGTTGGAATTAATTATTTTTGAATGTTTATAATAATTGTGAGGATTTATATTGTTAAAATATACTGCTCAAAAAAATAAAGGGAACACAAGCAGAAGACATCCGAGATCTGAATGAATGAAATAGCCTTATTAAATACTTTGTTCTTTACATACAGTAGTTTATACACTGCTCAAACAACTAAAGGGAACACAAAACTACTGTATGTAACGAACAAAGTATTTAATAAAGCTATTTCATTCATTCAGATCTTGGATGTTTTCTGCTTGTGTTCCCTTTATTTTTTTGAGCAGAGTATATCCATCTAAGAAAATGAAAGAGAAAAATGGAATTATAATTGGTTAGGTTTTAAGATTTAAGTAATGGGTTTTTGGGGATAATGCCATAATTAAATAGACAAATTAGAGGCAATTAATTGAGTAAAATATAAATCAGGATTAATTGGAAATTAAGATTTGTTAGTGATTTGTAGTAATTTTTGACCAGATCAAAAGCTTTGTTTTGAAAAAATGTGTTTTAAGTTCATCTTTTAAAAAATAATAAAAAATATTTCAAAAAAAAAAAAGACTTCCCAGATTGGGGTGAGGGGGAGGGATACGACATCATCTATCTCCAGTCCTCAACACAGTCCTCTCAGCAGTTCCAAAAAGGCTCCACCCCCATTTGCACCACTCAGTGACCCTGATAACACAGATAAACCTCCAAGTGACTTTCATGACTCTCTAAAAGGATGCAAATGACCAGCTGTCTGCAAGGAGTATAAATCCTTCCATTCCCCACCATCCAGTCAGAGCTGAAGAAGCTTCTTGGATGAGAAGTGAAATGTCTTCAAAGAAACATAAAACAGTCCAATCACCTCTTGAAAAAAGCACCTTTGGGACATCAGCATACTAGAAAACTGCACTTCAACTGTAGTCTCAAATGATGGTGAAATTGAACAAAATAAAACAAAATAAAGCGTGAGTAGAGAGGCTTTCATTGCAAGGGGTGGAACTTCCATTTCACTGGGGACAGAACTTTACCTCAAATTTTGGATATTATGGGCATCAAATAAAATACCATCTTTTGTTCCTTAAGCTTTAAGACCTGATTCTGTAGATAGCTTCCAGCTCCTTCCCTCCCTATTGCTTAACTATAATTCTATTTTGATTATAGTTTCCATTTTAATTATTTATTTTTCTTTTATGATTTTAATGCTATAAGTTTCCCAGAGTTGTTTCAAAACAAGATGGGTGGCAAATATGCTGAATGAATGAACGAACAAACAAACAAACAAACAAACCAGCAAACAAGCAAACAAACAAATGTTTGAAACAAGTTTACCAGTCAGTGGGTGGGATCCTCTTCAGTCCATTTAAAAAGAAAGAATATCACATCTTTCCAACTTTATAAAATCTTTATTTTTTGCAATCTTTTGTAATATACAGCAAAGAGGTGATTTTAGAGTTGTTTTTGGAAAACTTTCCCCAGCTGAAACTGGGGAAAGTCTAAAACTCTTTTGGCCAGGTGTTCAGAGCCATTAACGAACCGAGTTCCTGACATGCCAGGAATGAGCTCATCCTCCCTTGAGCTGACCTCTTTTTCTTTTGGGATAAGTTTTTTTTATTTTTTAAACATACAAACAAACATACAATACATCTTTTCTGAACAGAATATTGGCCCGGTCTTAAATTTGTACAGATTTTTGTTCATCTTTAACACAATTTTATATGTTCAATTTTTCTCATAGCATTTATTCTCTCAAATTTTAAGAAACCAATATTACCCTTCATCATAACGTCTCATCCTATTATAGTTCAAATTTTCTTTTCCTTCCTTAAAATTTGAACCCCTAAATTTACATCCATATAACATTGTACAATCCCCAATTATATCCTTAAATTCTCTTATTCTAATCACCAATGATTCTTTTATCAGCTATTCCAAATAATACAATTCAAGATATTAGTGGAAACCAATTAAATAAATAGAGAAACCAGCAATCCAAAATTAATAGGGCTATCAGTGCATGTAACATAGATGTCTCTGCAAGTAAGATTATCACCCCTGATGTCAAACAAAACCAAGCATTTAATAGTGAGTGCCATACCATGTGCATTAATCAAACAGGTGGCAAGAAAGTAGGGGGGTCAGGCACGACACAGGTTATGTAGACAGTTAACATAGGGTCAATCAATATGGACTCAAATGTCTATACACCAATGCACAGAGTATGAGGAATAAACCGGGTGAATTAGAAATTCAAGTAAATGAGGGCAGGTATGATATTGTTGCCATTACGGAAACTTGGTGGGATGAAACCTACAAATGGAACATACATCTAGAGGGATTCAAACTATTTAAACGAAGTAGACTAAATTAAAAGAGGAAGTGGAGTTGCCCTAGATATAAGAAATAACTACATCTCTACAGAAATAGAGCACAACAATGATGAAAATTACCTTGAATGCATTTGGGTCAATATTAAAGTGGGGGGGGGAGGAATGATCTTGTCATAGGTCTATATATAGGCCACCCAACCAAACAGAGGAAGTAGATGGACTTTTTGCTAGTCAGCTAACTAAGGTATGTAGGAAGCAGATTGCAATAGTAATGGGGGATTTTAACTACCCTGACATTAACTGGGAGACAAACTCTGCACCAAGTGGAAGATCCAACACGTCTCAAAGATCACCCAAAAGTTGATATCTCTAAGGCAAATGAAATTTCCCCTGAGCAATTTTAAAATCACTTCCAATTTGTGATTCAGACCAGTGCCCTATAGACCAGTGACTATCTATGATTTTTCACTATACTTTTCTCCAATTTCTCCTCTGCACATGGAGGTCCAGAGGTAGTTCAGGATCCCCAGAGGAGATGTCTTCTTACTTATTATTATTATTAACATCCTGGTTTGTGAGATCTCTCATGATATTCCTCCAGTGATCGCCTTTGACGTAAACATCAGACTGAGAAGCAACTTGAAAGGAATCTTACATGAGAAAAGGATAAATGTCTCAGATCAAACTCCATGTGGCACAAATTTTGGGACATTCAGGGACTGTACTTCTTGAATGTACCTTTCCTTTCTCTCCTTTCCAGGTGCAGTTCTTCCAGTCAAGAAAGTTAATCTCATTTTCATCTTGTGACAGTGCTTTGAATTCTTTGAACTCTCTTGTTCTTCCTTAGAAACAGGAAGGGGATTGATTCAGCCCCATGAATTATGGTCCTCCTCCTTCTGCTTCTGCTGCTGCTGATGTCCCAGCCAGTCTCTGGGAAGCTGAGAATGAAGTGCCTGCTAAGTTTGGAGAAACACGAGGGAAGAAAGCTACGGAGCTATTACAGGCCAGGAGACCACCTCATTAGTATAATCTCCACTGCCACAATAATATCCCATATAACTTTGTCTTTCAGCACAGCTCCTTATACTCAAGCTCCCTCGTAAGTCATTCAGTGTGATGGAGTTGCATTCCTTCCATTTGCAGTCCTAACACTCTTCTTCTTTTCTTTCAGTTATTTCTATATTGCAGGACTGTTTAATTTCTTGAATCATTTAGATTTCCATGGCTTCTCTCTTATGTCTTATTTTAAGAGACCAAAATCCAAAGATGGAACAACCTCGCCCCCAAAGTCCAAATTATGCTTTGGAATAAAGGATGGCTTTTTTTTAGAATTGCTTTTCTGGATCATTTATAAGGCCTCTTTGCTGATGATTCTATTTTAATGATTGAATGATTTTGAATCTTGGTCATTGCAGAAATTAAAAAAGAGCACTATTACAAATAATGATATATTTTAAATATTAAATCTGCATTCCACCTTCTCAACACTCATAACAATTAAACTGTGATGGGTGACTATAATTGTATTCTTTTGTTGGACACTTTTGGTTTAAGACTGAATGGGTTTGTGGAGAAAAAGAGGAGGAAAGAGAAATAAATGAAATTATATTTTGTTGTTGTTAGAGATGATGCTAGGATGAACATTTTTTTTTACAGTAGTTCATTTACTTACCCAGCAAGAATCCTACACTTCATTTTTGCCATTCAACAAGTGAACAAGAATTCTCAGCATTTGTACAATCTCACACTTGGCTACAGCTTCTATGACAATTATTTGAGCACACTTGGCACTTCAGATGCCTTGCTTGACATACTTTCTACTGGAGAAGCCAATGTTCCCAACTACAGCTGTGGAAAGAAGGACAACCTGATGGCTATTCTTGATGGATCTCCTGATGACATCTCCATTCAGATGTCAACATTAGTAGGCCCCTACAAAGTCCCACAGGTTTGTTTTTTTGTTTCTCTATCTGGCAAAGTGAGCTTGTTGTTGGTGGGTGGGTAGTAGATTCAATCATATCTTTTCTATGGAATTCATGAGCTGCTTTTCACCATGGCCTTTGTCATGGGTAGGGATTGGGATCCAAAGGAGGCCTAAACATTTACTCGAGCAAGTTTTGAGCAGCTGGACACAATGTTAAATAGGGAACATTTAAGCAAATGTCTGAAATGAACTGATTTGCATTTGCAGTGGTCTAGAGATAGAAGACATAGCATGTCTATTATCTGAATGTCAATTTTATTAGAAAAGAGAAAGAGCAGTATCTCAGACCCCAGATTAGACAAATAATTATACTCAATCTTTCTAGTATTCTGCATTTTGTATTCTTTATCTTGATATGGCTTAAGGGTTAGGAACATTAGACTGTTCCAGGTGTCACCAACCTTTTGGACCTCAGGGACCACCAAATTCATAATTTTAAATCCTGTGGACCACTAATATGATTTTTTTTCAAAAGATAAATAGTATTTAGTGCAATATAAAAAATGCAAATAATTTTTCTGCAGACCACCAACATTTTCTCGCAGACCACCATTGGTCCTTGGACAACCAGTTGGTGACTGCTGGACTACTCAAACATGTTCGTGAGAATCACACTGGATGTGTTAAAGCTTACATTTTGGACTTGATCTGATCTAAACATAATACACCATTCTTCATTGCTTCTTCAGATCAGTCATGGAATTGTTTCAGAGGCTCTGAGTCATAAAGGTCAAATGCCTTTTTTCCATCAGATGCTTCCCAAAAATGGGATCCAGTATCCAGGAATTGTCCAACTCCTCCTCCATTTCAGATGGACTTTGATTGGTCTCTTTTCAACAGACACAGAGGAGGGAGAGAATTTCATGAGAACTTTCACTCCTATGCTTGTCAGAAATGGAATTTGTGTGGTTATCTCACAACAATTCTCAATGGCTAGCGCTACAGAACCTCTCAGACGTGCCATTTCTAAGTGGAAACAAGTCAATGTCTTTGTACACTTCATAGAATTTGCTTCATTTGAGGATAGAGTTCGCCACATCCATTTAACAATTGAAGGTTTGCCAGGACCCATTGAAGGGAAAGTCTGGATCACAACAATTGTGGAGAAATATACAGTTACAAGGCAAACACATTTCAAATATATCCATAGCATTTGGAACTTTGCTTTTCAGGAAAGAAAATGGCAAAATGATGATGCCTTTCAACCCAATCTTTTTCAGGATTCCAAATTTGAAGACCAGTCTTTTCGCTGTTCTTTTTCAAAGCATGTCCTCTCTGTCAAGGGCCGGAGACGATGCACCCAGATAGCACCACTGGACATGCAAGAGAAAAAGAATCGAATTCAGATAAAAAATGACCACCGTTTTTATAGTGTTGTTAGGACTCTGGCCCATGTCTTGAATGTGGCATATTCCTCAATATCTAGGAGGAGAAAAACAGAGAAGAAAGAGAGATTGGGGGCTGCAAGGCTAGAGCCATGGCAGGTATGGGCTCCTGACAAGGATCCATCAAACCTAGTTCCTATTTAGAAAAAAATCCAGTTGATGTGGTGGAACTATTTCAACTTCCTTGTTCTTCCAAACACCAAAGGTTTGGCCAAGATGAGGCCAGATTTAGTTCACAAGATTATGTTCCAAAGAACAGGCATTGTGACAATTATATTTTGATATTAAACACTCCTATTAGAAAAATATTTAAAATGTATACATTGTAAATAAATTCCTGTACTTATGGGTTTGTAATTAGCATGATAGAATTTTTTTTTATTTATTTATTTATTTATTTATTTATTTATTTATTTATTTATTTATTTATTTATTTATTTATTTATTTATTTATTTTTATTAAACATTTTTAATACAAACAAACAAACAAACAATAATAAAACACATAAACAAAGATCCATCTTTACATCTTCTTTTCAACATGTTGCATTGGTAGTCTATATTCACATTTATACATTTTCTCTTTCTTATTTTAACATATCCCTTATACATATATTCCTAATATATCATCCATATGTGTTCTCTTAATCTGCATATTTAATTTACTATTAACATAAATTGATACTTAATTTCCTATCCACAATTTATATCTTCTCATTTATTTTCATATCTTTTTTCCTTTTTCTTCTCCAACCATTTATACCATTTCTTCCATACTAAGTAGTAATCTATTTCATCTTTTTCTTGTATCTCTTTTGTAAGCTTGTTCATTTCCACACATTCCATAATTTTTATAATAACCTTATTCTCTGATGGTATATCATTGTTTTTCTAATTTTGAGCGAAAATTATTCATGCTGCTGTCAATGTCAATATGTGAATAATTAAATATCTTATTTCTTTTCATATTGTCTGGTAATTATTCCCAATAAGAAGGTTTCTGGCCTCATTTCTATTTGTTGGTTTATAATTTCTTCTATTTGTATTCTAATTATTTGCCAAAATTGTTTTGCTTTCTGACAGGACCACCACATGTGGTAATAGGTTCCTTTTTGGTGTTTGCATTTCCAGCATAGTGGGGAAGTGTTCGGGAACATATCTGCCAATCTGGCAGGCAGAAGGTGCCACCTATAAAACATTTTGTAGATGTTTTCTTTATAGGGTACAGACATTGTTAGTTTATAATTTATATTCCATAATTTCTCCCATTTTTCTAATTCAATTTTGTATCCGAAATTGTTCACCCAAATTATCATATTTTCTTTAACCACTTCTTCTAATTTGTATCCTAATAAATAATTATAAGGTTTTTTTAGTCAATTTGTCACCTGTTCCCTGTAGAATTTTATCTAATTCATATGGTCCCTTTTGAAATCCAAATTGTGCCAAATCTATCCTATATCTAGATTTTGTTTTGTCTTTATTGAAAAGTTTTATAAGAAATACAAACAATTTTCTCTCCCCACCCTTTCCCCCTCCCCACATAATAGAAAATATACATTTTCTTATACATAATAAATCCTACATATACATGTTTCCCTTAAAGAAAGCATTAAAATAAAACATTTTAATTACATTCGGAGTTGCTCTTCTTCTCTTTCTTCCCTCATTCCACAACAAACCTTCTTCTTCTCCTCCTTTCTTTCCTTCCCTCCCTCCTCTTCTCTCCTACTTTCTCTTACCTCCTCTCCTACCTCATCCTACTTCCTTTTCCTTTCCCCCACTTCTCTCTTCTTTTCCCCCTTCTCACCTTCACTCCTACTCCTGTCCCCTTTCCTTCCTCCTCTCCTTTCTTCCATTCCTCTCCCTCCCTCTCCTCTTCCTACCCTCTCCTCCTCTCTCCTTTCTAACTTCTTTGCTGTGAAATATTCTCCTCCTTTTGTATCTGAGCAACTCCTGTATTCTAATCGTAGATACTTTCTTCTGTTGAAACATTTCTCTATTCACCACTTTTTTCCCACCCCAACCCTTATCCCACCCTCCCCACCCACCCCTGACTTCCCAGAGCAAAAACAGGGTATAGCATCTAACAAACATATGCTAAAATAAACTAACTAATTATAAAGTTCAAAACTCCCACACGTTCTTTAACTCCCCTTGCTCCAATTCATCAACCTCCCTTTTATAAATTCTCACAACCAATTAAGTTAAATTCATTCTTCCTAATTTAAAAAAAACTTTTTCTTGATGTATAATCCGATACTTTAACAGTATTACAAACAGTAAAAATCATGAATAAATTCCATTTCCATACCCTCAAACATCATTCTTTTTGAACATTACTCCCTAATGAAATTCTCAATTTAACATTAATCCTCTTTCCTTCAGAAAAATTGGGCATCTTGAAATCTTACACATTTTATCTCATATATCTTTTAAAATAATATAATCTTATGTTAAACATTCTAAAAATCTCAAAATACCATTAAAACACTTATTTACCAAATATGAATTTCAAAATCTGCAGGAGGATATCTTTCAGGTTTTCAATTAACCATTTTAATACCTCTAACTTTTTAAAAAGCAGCCCTTTTACTATCCAAAACTAATTATCATTTTGTAATAGGATTCTGAATTTAACATTAATCCTCTTTGCTTCAAAAAGTTGGGCATCCTGAAAACTTACACAATTTATCTCATATGTCTTTTAAAATAATATAATCTTATGTTAAACATTTTAAAAATCTCTTAATACCATTAAAACACATATTTGCCAAATGCAAATTTCAAAATCTACAGGAAGTTATCTTTCTAAATCTTCTGTTCTTCTCTTCTTTCTATATTTTTTCCAATCCTTTTTTTAAATAAATTCTTTCAACAGTCCCCCCAATTTTATTTTTCAAGATTTTAAATTGTTGATTTGAGGTTGATGTTTCTGAAATACTCGCTCTCTTCTTGAGGTCACATTTTCTAATTTGAAATCCCCATTTTGACTCTTCTTGCTTGTATAATCATTCAGTCCATTCCTTTGTCCATATAGCCAAAATTTGTTGCCATAAAGATTGTCAGCTTGCAATAAAGAGTCTATTTGTTGCTTTTCTATCAATTGAATGGAAACGTCCACCA
The DNA here is from genome assembly GCF_029531705.1 of Pantherophis guttatus. The sequence continues at coordinate 181,439 of NW_026844111.1, forward strand.
AAACCATTGTTTCAACTGTGCCAGCCTGCCTTTCAATCCTGACAGCCTCTTGTTTTTCCAAAAACAAACTCCTCTGAGTAATTTCCTGCTGCCCTTCCAACAACTGCTTATGTTTTCCCAAGCTGTTTTTTGAAAAAGCTTTCAATTGTATACAAAAGAGCAAAATTAAAAGAGTCTAGAGATTCTTGAAAAACCTGAACAGTCACAGCTTGAGAATTTGCTGATCCCTCCAACAACTGCTTATGGTTTTCAAAGCTGTTTTTTGAAAAAGCTCTTTCAATTGTATCCAAAAGAGCAGAATTAAAAGAGTCTAGAAGTTTTTGAAAAACCTGAACAGTCACAGCTTGAGAATTTGTTGATTCACCAGCCCTGATGTCAGCCATATTTCAGCCACTTTGTATTCATCCAGCTATCAGGATGACAATTCCAACTATTTTCCACACAGTATAAAAGCAAGCTTTTAATTAAAGTCAATACCAAATTCTTTTCCTCGATACCAAATTCTTTTCCTGGCCACTTCCACTTTAAAACTTTCTCTTAAGGTGTAATCCAGTAGCTGTATCACTGTTGCAAACTTTAACAAGCGTTAACAATCACTTTCCCTAGTAGCTTCCTCCTCCCACTCTCAGACACTATTTTCTGCATTTTAAAATGGAGTTAAAGTGTTACTTGCAATTTTTTTTCCTTTTTTCTCCTGATTTGCTTTGTCTGCAATCAAAGTAAAGATGTTAAAAGTCCCCCCAATTATTTTCAGCAGATTTTGGTCACGCCTTCTAGCTCCGCTTCAGCAGAGTCGTCCCTGGTCCAGAGCAGCTTGACAGGCTTCAATTTATTTATTTATCATATTTGTATACCGCCCTACTCCTGAAGGACTCAGGGCGGTGAACAGCCAAGATAAAATACAAAGACATACAAAAGTTAAAAAACTATTAAAAACAGATTAAATAATTTAGGCTCAAAAAACAAATTTAAGACATCCAATTTATCTAAAAAACATTTAAAACCCAATTGAAAAGGGAGAGTTAGGCCAGACCAGCCTGTTGGAATAAAAACATTTTTAGGGCGCGGCGGAAGATGCGTAAGTCTTGGATCCTCCGTATCTCCGGGGGGAGCTTGTTCCAGATGGCAGGTGCCACCACAGAGAAGGCTCTCCCCCTGGGGGCCGCCAGTCAACATTGTTTGGCCGATGGCACCCTGAGGAGCCCCTCTCTATGGGAGCGAAATGGTCGGTGAGAGGCTACTGGTGGCAGAAGGCAGTCTCGTAAGTACCCTGGTCCTGAGCCATGGAGCGCTCTAAAAGTGGTAACCAAAACCTTGAAGCGCACCTGGAAGACCACTGGGAGCCAGTGCAGCTCATGCAGGAGGGGGGGTCACATGGGAGCGCCACATTGCTCCCGTCACCACCGGCATGGCCGCATTCTGGACCAGTTGGAGCCTCTGGGTGCTCCTCAAGGGGAGCCCCATGTAGAGAGCATTGCAATAGTCCGGGCATGAGGTGACAAGGGCATGAGTGACCGTGCATAACGAGTCCTGATCCAGAAAGGGACGCAACTGGCGAATCAGGCGAACCTGATAAAAAGTCCTCCTGGCCACGGCTGCCATATCCTCTTCTAAAGACAGCCGTGAGTCCAGGAGGACGCCCAAGTTGTGAACCCCATCTGTGGGGGCCAACGACTCGCCCCCAATAGTCAGAGATGGCGCCAACTGACTATATCGGAACGTCGGAAACCACAGCCACTCGGTCTTGGATGGGTTGAGCCTGAGTCTGTTCCTCCCCATCAAGATCCGTACGGCCTCGAGGCACTGGGACATCACCTCGAGGGCATCATTGGGGTGGTCTGGGAGCTCAGTAGGGAGCCCACACCCTTCGCGCCCCAGGATTTCTCCTAGCACACTTGGGGGGCTCTACCTCCGCCTGTCAGCTCTTCTCTCTCCCCTTTGCCCAGGGAGAGGGTTTTTCGCTGCCAGACAGCTGTTTTTCGGCTGTTCTGATGGCATTTACGGTGCCGGGGATCGGGCGCTCATGAAGGAGCATCAGCGAAGCTCGCGGAGCCAACCGGAAGTCCCTATATCTAAATTTTATTTGCATATATGGCCACCAATCAATGTCTGTACCTAGTTCTTTCAATTCTTGTCTTGATCTTAGTTCCCCTTGATTATTCAGCAAGTCTTTGTAAGTTTTCAGTTTGGCAATATCCATGGCATTCGGGTAGATTTGTGCCTCCATAGTAGATAGCCATTCCGGAATTTTATCATAATGTTTCTTTTTTATCCCCTGCCATGTCTGGAGCAATGCTTCCCTGATAACATGTCTTTGGAAATATCCATGTTGCCTATTTTTTCCCTCCCACAGGAAAGCATGCCATCCTCTTTGCAGATCGTATCCTTCTAAAGTCAGTATTCTTTTATTTTTTAGTTCTACCCAGTTGTTAATCCAAATCAGTGAAGATGCTTTATAGTATGTTTCCCAGTCAGGAAGTGCTAATCCTCCTCTCTCCCTTGTATCTTGTGTTTTTATTTTGATCCTTGCTTTCTTCCCCTGCCAGATGTAGTTTGCAATATGTTTGTTGAAATCTTTAAAGAAGTTCTTCCCCGGTTTTATCGGAATCACTTGAAATAAGTATAGCATTCTAGGTAGGACGTTCATTTTAATTGAGGTTATCTTTCCAAGAAATGATAATTGTAATTTACTCCAAATTTTTAAATCTTTTTTTATCTGTCTTGTTAATTTATTGTAGTTATCTTCTCTAATCGATGATCCTTTGTTGGTTAGCCATATTCCTAAATATTTTACTTTTTTTGTCATTTGTATATCCATTTTATCTTCTCGTTCCTTCTCTTGTTGTTTTGTAAGATTTTTTGTTAATGCCATTGTTTTTTTGTTTGTTAATTTTAAGTCCAGCTATCCTCCCATATTCTTCTATTCTTGCTAGTAGTTTAGGTCCTGTTGCTATTGGCTGCTCTATGATGAAGACCATATCGTCGGCAAAGGCTTGAAGTTTATACTCCTCTTTTTTGATTTTCAATCCTTTTATTTCTTTCTCTTCTAATTTCATTTAGTAATGTCTCTAAAGATAATATGAACAACAAAGGGGATAAAGGACACCCCTGTCTCACTCCTTTTGATATTGTGAATTGTTCCGTCATATCTCCGTTTATTGTTATTTTTGCGGTCTGGGAAGAGTATATTTTCTTTATCATATTTAGAAATTTATCGCTGAATTTCATATTTTTCCAATTGTAGTATGAGAAATTTCCAATTTAAGTTGTCAAAGGCCTTCTGTGCATCCAAGAAAATTAATGCCATTTGTTTATCTGAATTTGTTTCATAGTATTCCAGTACATCAATTATTAGTCTCATATTGTTTTTTATATGTCTTTTTGGGAGGAAACCGTTCTGATCGGGGTGGATATATTCATTTATTACTTTTTTTTAGCCTTTCTGCGATGATCAATGTGAACAGTTTGTAGTCTATGTTTAATAATGATATCGGTCTATAATTTTTGATTTGTGATTGGTCTGTCTCCTCTTTTGGAATAAGTGTAATAATGGCTTCTATCCAAGATTTGGGAATTGTGGCTTTCAAAAGTTAAAATCGTTTCAAATCATTAAAAGTTTCAAGTAAAATTTCAACTATTGGGTGCTGACACGACTTGTAAAATTCTGCCGGTATGCCATCTGGCAATGCCTGGAGTTTTGTTATTTTTCTGTTTTTTTCTTGCCTCTATTAATTCCATCATATTAATTGGCCCATTCAATATTTCCCTATGTATCTCTTCTAGTCCTTTTAGGTCTGATCTATTTAAATATTGTTTAATATCTTCTTCCAATGTCTCCTCTTGCTCATATAGTTTTTGAAAAAAACTTTTCGCTATATTTTTTGGTCCTCATTTTTATAATATATCTCTCCTGTCTCATCTTGCAATTGGTGTATTGTTCTTTTCTCTTTTTCTTTTTTCAATTTATAAGCCAACCAATGTCCTATTTTATTTGCATGTTCAAAATGATTTTGTTTTGCTGATTTAATTTTCCTTGCTATTTCTGTTTGTGTGATCAAATTAATGTTATGTTTTGTCAAATTTATTTTTCCTTTGATCGTTTTATTTTGGGGTTCCTTCTGTAGATCAAATTCATATTCTTTAAGCTCTTTTAACAGGTTATCTCATGTTTGTTGTTTGTCTTTATTTTTCTTCACTGTATATGCAATTGTCAGGCCTCTTATGTACGCTTCTGCCGTGTCCCATAGATTTTGAAGTGAGGTTTGCTCTTTTGTGTTTATCTTGAAAAATATGTTCATTTCTTTTTCCATCATCTGTACATATTCTTTATCTTTTAATATTTCCTTATTCATCATCCATCTTTTCCTTCTCCATTGTCCTTTCCATATTACTTTTATCGGATTGTGATCTGCCCACATATTTGTCATTATTTCTACCTCTTCAACATCTTTTCTGAGTTCTGTCATCATCCAAACCATGTCTATTCTAGAGCATGATTAATGTGGACTAGAATAGAATGTGTACTGTTTTTTCTCTTTATTTATGTCCCTCCATGCATCTTATTTATTTTATTTTTTTATTTTATTGAATTTATATACCACCCTACTCCTGAAGGACTCAGAGCGGTGAACAGCCATAGAATAAAACATATAGATACAAAATTTAAAATAAAATAAAATGAATTAAATAATTTGGCTTAACAAATTTAAAACCCCAATAATTTAAAACCAAATTTAAAATTTCCATTTAAAAAGGGGAAAGACTTAGGTCAGGCCAGCTTGATGAAATAAGAAAGTCTTGAGCGCGCAACGGAAGGTATGCAGATCCGGAATCCTCCGTATCTCCGGGGGGAGCTCGTTCCAGATAGTAACATAATGAATGAATGAATAATTATGTCTTGAAGACATAATTCCTGTATCATCTCTTTAAACGTATCTGGAAGTGTCTTTTTCTTAGTTTTATTTTTCTTATTACTCTGATAGTCTTTTTTTATGTCCGTAATTGCGTTGAAGTCACCTATAATGCAAATATTTTCATATTCCAAATCTTTTACTTTATCATGTATATTTTTATAAAATTCATTTTGGTTCCCGTTTGGTGCATAGATCGAAATCAATAATATTATTTTTTGTTCTGTTTGTATCTCAATCATTAAGACCCTTCCATCTTCGTCTGTGTATATTTGTTTTGTTTTCAAATATTTTGGTATCAACTGCAATTCCTCGCTTTTTTTGTTCTGCTAATGAAGTATATAAATTTCCTAGTCTTGCATCTTTTTGTGTTGTTTCTTGATATGAACTTCTTGTAAATGTATAATGTCCATCTCCAACTTTTGTAACTTTGTAAATGTCTGAATTCTCTTGGCTGGTGCGTTTAACCCATTTATGTTAATTGAAATCATTTTTATTTCTTGCTCCATTTTCGTTCTTATCTATTCGTTTTCTTTAGTCTTCTTGTGATTCTTGTTACTATTTGTGTTTTTTCCCTCGCTCCCCCTCGCTCCCCCTCTCTCTATTCTTTCTCTTTCCAATCTTTTCTTTTCCTCTTGTTCTCCTTCTGTTTCTTCTGTGACACATCCTTCTTGGCTTTTACTCTCCGATTCCTCTCTACTTTCTTGGTCTTCCTCCAAGGTGAAATGGTGTTCAAAAAACTCCTGAGCTTTTTCCAAGTTATCTATCCTGAATTTCTTCTCTTGCCAAGAGATTAGAATGCCGTCCGGTATCAGCCATCAAAACATGACTTTATATTTGTTTAATTGTGATGTGAGAAAGTTGTAATTTTTCCTCTGGTCCCTTACTTGTCTTGGAATTTGTTTGAGTGTTATTATCTTCTTCCCTTTGTACAGAACTGCCTCATCTCTCATCTTTTTGTAGATTTCTTCCTTTATAGTTTTTTGGGTAAATCTGACATGCACATGCTTTGGCAGTTTGTGCCTGCATGCATAATTTGTATGCACTCTATAGACCTCGTCAATGTCCCTTTGCATATCCTCCTTGTCTCTCTGTGTTGTTTCTGCCAGGATCTCTGCCATTATCTCTCCTAAATCTTCATCTTTACTTTCTGTTATATTCTGGAACCTAAGATAAAAAGATGCCTTCTCCATTTCCAGATGTGTAATCAACTCTTCTAGTTCCCTGTTAGTTGACATCTGCTTTTGTTCCAACGTCTCTATCTTCTTGTCTGTTTGTTCCATTTTTGATTCTACCTTTTGGATCCTTTGCTCATTCTTAACGATATTCTGTTGGATTTTTTCTATTTTGTCAACCATTTTCTTTATATTGTCTTTTATTTCTCCCACATCAGATTTCAAAACCTTGTGGTTTCTTCTTGTTTCCTCAGCATTATTTGCAATGGATTCTTGTGTCTTGTTCATTGCTTCCTGGATCATTGCCAACACTGATTGAATATTTGGTATACTCAAAATGGAGCCTGCCTTTTCTTTATCTGTTCCCAGCATGGTTTCTATCCACCTTTGCTGTGCTGGGGATGCTGTAAGAAATGTCTGATTCGAGGTTATTTTCTTATTTATTTTGGTTATAGTTGTTCTGTCTGTGCTTGTCATTTTTACTCTTTGTTGTAGATTTCCCCAAAATTTTATACAATGACTTACTTTTAATATCCTAAAATTTGTTGTCTATAATAGTTTTTAGCTTTAATCTATATCCTATAAATCCTTAAATAACAGTCTATATTTATAATATTATAAATTTATCTGTCTAAATACTCTTCTCTCTCTAATAAATATGTAATCACTCTATAAGGCAATATATATTACTATATATCTTTCTGTGTACTTATTTAGGGTTCTCTAAATTTTAACTTGTATATACGCTTATGGAAAGGAGAAAAGAAATAAAAGGAGGGAAGTGACGGAAAAAATTTAAAATTCTAAAAGTTCATTAATTTGTTAATAATATAGTTAGCACAATATATATAATCAACTATAAAGATAAGTAAATATAACTAGACGTTACTGAAATTAATATCAATATCAATAGTCCAACTTGTCTCAATCATTAAGCACTAATTACCAATTAATAATCAACAATCAGTAGTTATTAATAATTAATAATTAATTCTACTCAGGTTAATCAATTATATATATATATTTCATTATTCTTCTTCCATACAATCTTCTTTCACTCTTGCATCATTTTCTGCTCAATCATCTGTACAGTCCTTTTTTCCAACTCTCTTGAAGTATAGTTTTTAATGTCACTCTCCAGGAGTGTCCAAATATCCAAATGTCCAGATTCAACACTTTTAAATAACAAGTTCAAAATTCGTTATTTTCCAAGTCTATTCTGTCTATAGTTCTGTTAAAGTCACCACTTCTCCAATCACCACTCCGGTTCCACTGCTTGCTATCTCTCTCCAATCTTTAATGGCTTCCGTCAATCTCACAATCCTAGTCCAAAGCACTGTCTTCCAGCAAGTCTGTTTATTTTGTAATCCACACCTCTTTCAAGTCAATATCCAAATATATCTGTTGCGCCCTTTCCTAGACCGAGATGCCCTTCGCACGGTCACTCATGCCCTGGTTACTTCTCACTTGGATTACTGCAACTCCCTCTACATGGGGCTGCCCTTGAGGTGCCGGAGGCTCCAGCTGGTCCAGAATGTGGCTGTGTGGGTGGTTACAGGAGCTCCCCGTTACCCCCCTGTAACACCTCTCCTACATGAGCTGCACTGGCTACCAGTGGTCCTCTGGATCCGCTTCAAGGTGCTGGTACTTACCTTTAAAGCCCTACATGGCTTAGGTCTGGGGTATTTGCAGGACCATCTCCTACCTGCCTCCCACCGTCCTGTCCGCTCACACAGGGCTGCCCTCCTCAGGGTACCGTCGACCAGACAATGTTGGCTGGTGACGTCCAAGGGTAGAGCGTTCTCTGTGGGCAATCCTGCCCTCTGGAATGAGTTACCCACTCAGCTTCGGACGGCACCTGACCTCCGCTCCTTCTGTCAAGACCTAAAGACTTGGCTGTTTCTACAAATGGGTTGATTCTGATTCCTGGGTTTTATTATTTATTTATTTATTTTTATAAAAAAAGTTTTTTTTATTTTATAAACAAACAAACAAACAATATATAATCAATCATTATATCTTCTGGATACATCTTTTAAGTCTTCTTTTTGCTCCTCCAATATTTATCATATCTTAATATTGTAAACAAACAAACAAATAATACATAATCCATCATTCAATATATCTTCTGAGTACATCTTTTAAATCTTCTTTTTACTCCTCCAATATTTATCATATCTTAATATTGTCATTCCCTTTATTATAACATTTCCCCCATTTTTCTTACTTCTCTATTAATACCTTAATCTATCTTTTAAATATATTAAAAATTAGACAACCATTTTATCCCCACACAACCTTCAACCCCCCCTCCCCACCCCCAGCCCCGACTTCCCAGAGCAAAAACAGGGTATAGCATTAAACTAAACATAACCTAAAATATACTAACTTGCTACAAGATTCAAAACTCCCTCACCCTCTTTAACTCCTTTTTTAAAAATTGTTCATCAGCCTCCCCTTTTAAAATTCTAATTTAAACATTTTAAAACTTTCTTTAAAGCATATCTCTTTAAGAAAAAGAAAAAAAGAAAATATTATTTTGCATCCATTCAATTTTAAATTAACCATTTTAGTACTTCATTAAGTTCTTTTTTTTCTTTCTCTCTCTCAAAAAAATACTTCAATAAAATATTCTTCAGAATATAACCTTAAAGATACTATTAATCCATTGAGTTTAGTTATTTCTAAGTCTTAAATTCATTCTTCAAAATATCAATTTCAAAACTTTCAAAACTATCCATTAACTTTAAAGTTAACCATTTTAATACCACAGTCATTTTTTAAAAAAAACTATCCATTTTTAGTTAAACATTTTTACTTAAACTTAAAAAAGGTGCTAATTTCAATAGACTTTTCAAATTTATTATTAAGATCCTCCCCAAAAGAAATTAATCTTCAATTCTTCCTTTCTTTCTATATTTTTTCCAATCTTTCTTCTTCAATAATACTTTCTCCTTCAACATTGCTCCTCCCCCTGCTTTTATTTTCGAAAATTTTTGAATGTAGATTTGAGACTGATGCATCGTTGAAAATCGCTCTCTCCTTAAAGTTATCTCCTTCATTTTGAAAGCTCCATTTCTACTCTTCCTGCTATAATCAGTCACTTCCTCCCTTAAAAATTGATTCTGTCTATAAAACCAAGAATTGTCACGATAAAGTTTATCAGTCTGCAGGAAAGAGTCTATTTGCTGCTTTTCAGTTAGCTGCATAGAAGCCTCTACCAAAACCTCTGTTTCCAATGTGGTAACTTCTGTCGTGTTCCTGACAGCCTCTTTTCCCTGCTCCAAAGACAAATTAGTTTGATTTTCTTGCTCTTTTCCAGCCAGCAAATCTTATTTATTTATTTATTTATTTATTTATTTATTTATTTATTTATTAAATTTATATCACGCCCTTCTCCCCGAAGGGACTCAGGGTGGTGAACAGCTGAGAATTAAAATAACATGCAATATAAAAGTTAAAATAATTAAGAATAAATTAAATTAAATGGCCACCCCAATTTAAAACCCCTAGCAATACAATTAAAACCCCCTAAAACCTATTCAGGCCAGGTCGGCTTGCTGAAATAAAAACGTCTTCAGGGCCTTATGGAAAGTGCGGAGATCTGGAATCAGCCGTATTCCGGGAAGTAGTTCGTTCCAGAGGGCAGGTGCTCCCACAGAGAAGACCCTCCCCCTGGGGGCTGCCAGCCGACATTGCTTGACCGACGACATCCTGAGGAGGCCCTCTCTATGAGAACGTATTGGCCAGTGGGAGGTTATCAGTAGCAGCATTTTTGTTCTCCAGATTATAATTTTGAATAGTCCTTTCAATTGATTCCAGTATAGCAGAAGTATAGAAATTTAAAAGTTCTTGTAAAACCTCTACAGTCACAACTTGTGAATTTGCTGGCTCATATAGTAATGATCCTCCATCCTTGATGTCAGCCATATTTCAATTCCCAGTTTAAGTTTATTCAGCTCTCAGGTCAATAAATCCAATAGTTTCCCACACAATTTAGAAGTATAAAGTAGTTGAGGTCAATATCATAGTCTTTTTCATTTCACTAGCACTTTAAATCTTTTTCTTGCCGCGTAATCCAGTAGCTTTTACAATGTTGCAGCTTTAACGATCACTTTCACTTGTACGTTTTGTTTTAAACGCCCTTAAGCGCCATCTTTTTTCCTTTTTCTTTTAAACGGAGTTAAAGTTTAATACTTGCATTTTCTGTTCTCCTGATTTGCTCTGCCAGCATCCAGATTCGAATTTTCTCATAATCCTTAAAATTGCACTGCTGGTGCGGTTGTGACCCCTTGTTCTGCATAGAGCAGAATCGTCCCGGATCCGGAACACTGAAGGGCTTTCAGGGAGTTCTCACCCTGCAAACCCCAGGCTTAAAAAAAAAAACCTGGGGGTCTAGGGGAGCTCTACCCAGACCCTTCTGCTCTTCTCTCCCCCTTTTTCCCTGGGGGAGAGTTTCAAGCCGCTAGAACAGCTGATTTTCTCTGTTCTAGCAGCAAACGGAATCACGGGGCTGGAGCTCCTAAAGGAGGGTCCATTCGGGGAATACGGAGCCACCGGAAGTCCGGTTTTATTACTTATTGTCGCTGTTTTAAATTGGTTTTAATTACGTTTTCTTTTATTATTGTATGTTTTTAACCTGTGTTCGCCACCCTGAGTCCTTAGGGAGAAGGGCAGCATATAAATAAATAAAAAATAAATAAATAAAGTTTTCTTCCTCGTCTCTGCCACTCTTTTGCCTTTTGTGCAGCCACTACCTGTCAAAGTTCTTTCTTCCGCTCCTCTCCCTTTTCATTGGTGCATTTATCTGGCTACCATTCTGCTGCTTGTTTTGGAGGTTCGATCTCTCTGCGCTCTTCTTCCACTATATAGCTGTACCTCACTTGTTGTTTTTTCCCCCCAGCTTCTCGTACTGTTGCAATCTGTTGGTTCACTTTTCACTTCCTACTCCTTGGCTGTCAGTGCTTCGGGCCAGCCAAAATGGCTGTTTTTTTCCCCACCGGAATTAAGAGGTTTCTCTTCGGGGTGATTGCTTCCCCCCCCCCCCCGAGGTCCTTGAAGACTCCTCTTTTTTCTATTTATCTCTCTGGGATCAATAGTGCCTAATTCAGCTTCCTGGTTGGGAATATTGGAACTACAAGAACGGAGCCCCATTCTCTCGCTCCAGACGCGCTGATGTCACCGCTGGAAGTGAGCATGATAGAATTTTATATTCATAAATTTCAGCTAAACCTGGGAGCATTTAGCCTAATCCCTGCTGACTGCAGGAATCCAATTAGAGAATTTCAGACTGATGGCTGCTCAGTCTTTGCATTTAGCCATGGTGGTGCAGAGGTTACAAGGCAAATATTGCTGGCTAACTCACTCCTCACTGCCAGGAGTTTGAACCTGACCAGCTTAAGGTTGACTCAGGCTTCTATCCTTCCAAGGTTGGTAAAATGGGTACACAGATTGTTGCTGATTCTATAAACCACTTAGAGAGGGCTGTAAAAGCACTGTGAAGTGGTAAATAAGTCTAAGTGTTATTGCTATTTAGGCAAATAGTGAAGGTGGGGGACTGAACTTCTCTTATTCACAAGCTCAGCTTTAAAATGGCTCCTTCTTTTAGGATGTTTCAAGTTGCTTTCAAAATTCCTGGATGTTTCAATTCTAGTTCCATCCATTTCTGGAGAAGAATGAGTTTTGCAATTTTTCCTTGGAGAAACTGTACTTGGACCAAAGTGGAAATGTAGCAGCAGATCTGAATATCATAAGTTGGTTACTTTTCTCTATGGACGATCCCATCAAAGAGCAACTGGGGAGTTTTGAAAGACAGAGGCTTATTATCAACCAAGATGCTCTTTCACAGCTAAAATTGCTCAACAAGGTAGTTGAAAATATTGGCAACTTTTCTCAGTCTATATGGATGGTGTTAAGGGCCCCTGAAAGAGCAAGCTCAGATATTTTTTAACAGCCCACATCTGCTTTTGTTTCACCCCACTGGGATAGGCCTCCTGCTGCTAGGAAGGTGATGCAACGTGTTCAATCAATATGGAACCACAATGACTTGTCCGATATGAGATAATGCCTTAAACGGGACAGGGGTTGTTCCTCTGTTCTGGTCCTGTTAGACCTCTCAGCGGCTTTTGATACCATCGACCATGGTATCATGCTGCACCGGCTGGAAGAGTTGGGGATGGGAGGCACCGTGTTGCGGTGGTTCTCCTCCTTTCTCTCCGACCGGTCGCAGTTTGTGTTGGCAGGGGGGCAGAGGTCGACCTCGAGGCCTCTCATTTGTGGAGTGCCGCAGGGATCGGTCCTCTCGCCTCTCCTGTTCAACAATTATGTGAAGCCGCTGGGTGAGATCATCCGTGGCTTTGGGGTGAGATACCACCAGTACGCTGATGACACCCAGCTGTACATCTCCACCCCAGGCCACCCCAATGATGCCCTTGAAGTGTTGTCCCAGTGCCTGGAGGCTGTACGGATCTGGATGGGGAGGAACAGGCTCAAGCTCAACCCTTCCAAGACTGAGTGGCTGTGGCTCCCGGCATCCCGATATAGTCAGTTGACTCCATCACTGACTATTGGGGGCGAGTCATTGGCCCCCACAGAGAGGGCTCGCAATCTGGGAGTCCTCCTGGATATGCAGCTGTCCTTGGAGGAACATCTGACGGCTGTAACCAGGGGGACCTTTTGTCAGGTTCGCCTGATTCACCAGTTGCGGCCCTTTCTTGATCGGGATTCCCTGTGCACAGTCACTCACGCCCTCGTCACCTCTCGCCTTGACTATTGCAACGCTCTCTACATGGGGCTCCCCTTGAGGAGCACCCGGAGGCTCCAGCTGGTCCAGAATGCAGCAGCGCGGGTAGTGACGGGAGCAGCATGGCGCTCCCATGTAACACCGCTCCTGCGCGAGCTGCACTGGCTCCCAGTTGTCTTCCGGGTGCGCTTCAAGGTGTTGGTTATCACCTTTAAAGCGCTCCATGGCATAGGGCCTAGCTATCTTCGAGACCGCCTGCTGCTACCAACGACCTCCCATCGACCCGTGCGCTCCCACAGAGAGGGCCTCCTCGGGGTGCCATCAGCCAGACAATGTAGGCTGGTGACCCCGAGGGGGAGAGCCTTCTCTGTGGGGGCTCCCACCCTCTGGAATCAGCTCCCCCCAGAGATAAGGAGAATCCAAGACCTCAGTGCCTTCCGTCGCGCCCTTAAAACCCATTTATTTAAACAAGCCGGGCTGGCTTAAGATGAAATTTTTAACTGTTTTTAAATGTTTTAAACGTTTTTAATTGGTAAATGAGTTTTAATTGGGCCAAATTTATATATCTTTTAATTGTTTTTAATATTTGTTCTGCATGTTTTTTAATCTGGCTGTACACCGCCCTGAGTCCTCAGGGAGAAGGGCGGTATAGAAATCCAATATAAAATAAAAATAAAAATAAAATAAACTAGAAAAATGAAGGACTGAAAATGATTTTGACCCTCCCAAAAAACTTTCTTGACTCTTGAAATAATGAGACAATGTGGGTCAATTTGTAATGAAATGCTACTTTGATTTGATCTTTGGCTTGTAATCCATCTAAAAACCCCTTGAATGCAATTGTTTATCTTGATTGCCAGCTATTTTAAGTCTTCCACTGAAAGAAAGAATTCTCCAAATTTAAGTAGTAAATAAACTTGGGTCTGTCTTTCCATGTCATCTAATTGTAGTTCTAATTTTGGGAGGCAGTGAAGGACAGGGAGTCCTGGAGTGCTTTGGTTCTTGGGAGCTGAAAGAGTTGGACACAAGTAGCGACTAACAACAAAACTGTAATTCTTCAATGGAAAAGACCTTGTCTTAAATCCGTCACTGGGCCTTAGAAATATCCCTTTCCCACACAGGGTTCATGCTCATGTCCCATGGGCTGCAGGAAAACATGCCTGGCTCACCCTCTTTAAGTGACATGTTCTCATTATTTCACCTCCACTCATCCTCACTATAGTTCTAGAAATTGGGCAGTAATGTTTAGTCTTATTTCACCAGCATGGCAGCTGTATGAATTGAAAATATAAATGTACAGATATAACTAAATAACATCTCATTTGAAGTTGACAGCCCTAGTCTGTGAGGATTCTTTTCCTTCTATCTTAACAAGGATTTGGAATATTTTCAAAGGGGAGTGGCTTTACAATTTTTTTATGTTTTCCTGATCTATTGCTCAGAAGTGTCTTTCTTAAGCACAGTTTTTTTTTTATTTTAATCATCAGTCAATCTAATAAATAAAAATTTGGCAGGTATTTTGGAATGAATGTTGTTTTTCTGCTTAGTCACTGCCTCAGTCCAAATGTGGACTTTAGGCAGTAATGTTTAGTCTTATTTCACCACCATGGCAGCTGTATGAATTGAAAATATAAGTGTACAGATATAACTCAATAATACCTCATTTGAGGTTGACTGCCCTAGTTGGTGAAGATTTTTTTCTTCATATCTTAACTGGAACAAAGATTTGGGTGATTTTCAAAGGGGAGGGGCTTTGCAATATTTTACTTAGTCCAAAAGAAACCTTTCCTTGATCTACTGCTCAGAAGTTTCTTTCTTAAGTACAGTTTCATTTTATTTTAGTAAATCAATCTAATAAATAAAAATTTGGCAGATATTTTGGAATGAATGTTGTTTTTCTGCTTAGTCTCTGCCTCAGTCCAAATGTGTGGACAAGTGTCACCCTGGATTTGTAAAACGGGCTCGGAAAGAAGAACCCATTTGCTGCTACGATTGTATTCCTTGTCCGGAGGGGACCATCTCCACACAGGAAGGTGAGTGAAACCACAGGAACTCTGGCTTTCCTGTCTCTCGGTATCAGCTGTCATCCAAAGAAGGTCTTTCTTGGAATGTGAAAGGAGAGACTATAGAAATAATATTACTTACTGTTTTCTCAGATACTGAAAAATGCACCAAGTGTCCAGATGATAAATATCCCACTGATGACAGAATACAATGTATCCCCAAAAGAATAACCTTCCTGTCCTATGAAGAACATCTGGGCATCATCCTGGTCTCCTTCGCTGTACTCTTGTTTTTAACAACAGGCTTTGTTTTAGTCATATTCCTTAAATACCTAGAAACTCCCATTGTCAAAGCTAACAACCGTGACCTGTCCTACATCCTCCTGGTTTCCCTCTTGCTTTGCTTCTTGTCCTCCTTTTTCTTCATTGGCCGACCAAGGAAAGCCACCTGCCTTCTCCGACAAACAATGTTCAGCATCATCTTCTCAGTAGCTGTGTCTTGTGTGTTAGCCAAAACAATCATGGTAGTGCTGGCCTTCCTGGCCACGAAACCAGGGAACAGGGTGAGGAGATGGTTGGGGAAGAGCTTGGCCAACTCCATCATCCTTTCTGGTTCTGCTGGAAAAATGGTAATTTGTGGAATCTGGCTGGGAGTTTCTCCTCCTTTTCCTGATTTTGACCTGCACTCCCAATCAGGAGTGATCATCCTTCAGTGCAATGAAGGCTCTGTGACCATGTTTTATGTGGTTCTCTGCTACATGGGTTTCCTTGCTGCCATTTGCTTCACAGTGGCTTTCCTGGCCAGGAACCTGCCTGGGGCCTTCAACGAAGCCAAACTGATCACCTTCAGCATGCTGGTCTTCTGCAGCGTCTGGATCTCCTTCCTGCCCACCTACTTGAGCACCAAAGGGAAATACATGGTGGCTGTGCAGGTTTTCTCCATCTTGGCTTCTGGTGCTGGCCTGCTGGGCTGCATCTTCTTTCCCAAGTGCTACATTATCATCCTGAGACCAGATCTAAATACTAAGGAACATTTAATGATAAAAGTCAGTATCTGATCATGAAGTAGTTTCTTAGGCTCATAACACTTAATTATTTATTGCAGTTATTATTGCGTTTGTATGCTTCTTTTGACAATTAAGGTTATTTAAAATCAAAAGAAATAAACATACAAAGAATGTAAGACTAACTTAAGATAATCATCAAAGTGTTAAGTAAATTATTTAATATTTTAAATTGTGATGAAATTATGGAAGGACAAGTTTAGAAATGGGGTAGCTATATTAACATAATGCATCTGCAAGAGGAGACAAGAGTTCCCAGATTGGGGTGAGGGGGAGGGATACAACATCATCTATTTCCAGTCCTCAACACAGTCCTTTCAACAGTTCCAAAAAGGCTCCACACTCATTTAAAATAAAATAAAATACGCATGTCCAAGATGGCGGCAACTGCCGAGATTGTGGCTTGAGGATGGGGGCTTACCAGCCTTTTGGGACCTTTTGAGGGTTGGCTTGAAGACCTGCAACCCCTGGCCTGGCTAAGAGAACTCTCTGCCAGCAGGGAGAGGTTTCTCTCCCCTCCGGACATTGAGGCTGGGCAGAGAGCACAGCGTTGGCGATGTTGGATCCGGCGGACCATGTCAGCTGGGTGGCGGCGGTGTTTCTCCAGCTGGAGCCCATTTGGAAGTCGGAGCAGTGGTGGCGGCATTTTCGCCGGGGGCACCTGCTGCATGGCAATAGCCCCAGGCCCTGGGATTGTCCAAGATTGCCGTGGGGCTTGCCGGACTCCCTGAAGACCTCTGGGACACTGCCAGAACTTTGTGTGGCAGCAGGGGCAGCAGCGGCAGCACTGGTGATGGTGGCAGCTGCGATGATGACCAGCTGGCCTTGGCGGGGAGGAGAGCGTCCTATGGATATGGTGATGGGGGGTTAATGCAGCCGAGGACCATTTGCTATTCGGGATGGGCGAGGACCTGGCCTGAGGGCTGCCCATTTGATGGGTCAGCTCCTCGCAAACATTGGGAGGCCTCCATTCTGGTTGTTTGGGGGCTGGGGGGTTAAAGACAAACTACCCCCTATTTTCCATCTCTTCCCTTCTGGGACTGTGTCCCTCTCAGACCGGCTGTTTGCTTTACTCGATTCACCTGACACCGATAATAAGCTCATTCCACGGCCTTTTCCCTAGCCGTGGGAGAACTATTTAAATTTGATTGGGAGCTGGTATATGACTCCATCCCACCATGTGAGGGGGCTGGGCATCAGACTAACCACCGTGAGAGGGTGGTCCTGGTTTTGAGTCCCTCAGGTTGAGCTGGGATGGCACCAGTTATTTTGCACCTTGCCAGCAGAGTGGATTGACCATCGGACCAACCGCCATGAGAGGGCGGTTTTGGACTCGAACCTTAGCTGCTGTGCTGCTTGCATTGGTTCATCACCAGTAGAGGGGTCTGACCATCAGACCAAACCGCCGTGAGAGGATGGTTGGTTACACCTTCCCCCCCTTGGACTGTGTCGACCTGGAAATGGACTTTGTCCTCTGTTGTGAGGGGACAATGGACTTGGTCTTGGTACTTTTGAGACTCCCATCATCTATGTTCTCCCTTGGACCTTTTCTTATATGGGCCCTTTAGGATATGGTCACTCTCATCCTCTGTGGAAAGATGTATTCAGCAGCATAGCTTCTTCTTCTGCGAGATTCCCCCCTCTCTCAGGATTGGCCCTCCACTCTATCGAGGGCCTATCTCGATGACGGGTTTTGGAACCCCGAGAGGTGGCATGCCACAAAGAGGGGCTGAGGTTTTTTTTTAAATTGTCACTAGTTAATCTTTTAAGGGGCTCGGGGGGAGGTCTATTGGACGAGGGAGGGTTATAGGTCAGGCCCGGCGCAGGGGCATGGAATGGGAGGTGCGGAGCGGGGTGTTGAGGGGTTTAGTGCTGGTAGGGAGGAGGGCGACTCCATCAAGACTGTAGTTGGGAGGGGCAGATATGGTGGGAGCAGGGGCCAGATCGTGTTGTGGGGCCACGCACCCGCTGTCTTCAAGCAGTGGCATGCCTCGGCCCCCAAGGCTCTTCTCGTTCCCCGGGTTGTCCAGAGCTGCAGAGCTCTGGCCTTAGGCTGATGCTGTGCAATGCCAGGTCCATGGTTAACAAGGCTCCCTCCATCTGTGAGTTAATTCAGGAGGGGGGAGTGGACCTGTCAGGTATTACAGAGACCTGGTTGGTCCAGGAGGGGGGGTTCCCCCTCATAGAGATGTGCCCACCAGGTTTCAGTGCATTTCATCAGCCGAGGGCCCAGGACAGGGGTGGGGGGGTGGCGGTCATTATAAAGGAAGGTCTTGATCCAAGGGAGGCCACTGTACCTCAGATAGCCGGATGTGAGTCCCTCCTGGTGAAGTGGGGCCATGGGATGCAGGTGGGGTTGCTGATCACGTACCTGGCTCCCTGCCGCGTGACAGCGGCCCTGCCCGAGCTTCTCAACGTTATTGCCGGGGTGGCGGTTGATACCCCCAGACTTCTGATCATGGGGGATTTCAATCTGCCGTCCTCCAGTGAAGCGTTTGGGATGGCTCGGGAGTTCATGGCTTCCATGACAGCCATGGACCTGACTCAACTAATTCATGGCCCTACCCACATGGGAGGACACACTCTGGACTTGGTTTTTGTCTCTGGTCAGTGGTTGAATGGCCTGGATGTAGGGGATATAGCTACTGAACCCCTGTCATGGTTGGACCATTCTCTCCTGAGGCTGGACTTTCTGACCGCTGCACCCCACCACAGGGAGGCAGAACCGATTAGGTGGTTCTGCCCC
This sequence comes from Pantherophis guttatus, assembly GCF_029531705.1. The sequence goes on from NW_026844111.1 coordinate 200,079, forward strand.
AGGTACCTGATGGATCCTGATAGGTTCCAGAGGGAGCTTGGGCCATTTCCTGAGACTCTGGCTCACGACTCAACTGAAGACCTGGTGGCCACCTGGGATAGGGCGGCTGCCGGTGCTTTGGACTGAGTCGTGCCTTTGCGGCCTCTGACCCAGCACTGAACCTGCCCGGCTCCTTGGTTTTCCGAGGAGCTGAAGGAGATGAAGTGCCAGAGAAGACGCCTAGAGAGTGGTTGGAGGGCTAGTTGTTCCGAATCCGACCAGACACTAATTAGGTCTCATATTAAGACCTATTTAGTGGCGATAAAAGCGGCAAAGTGTAATTACTTTTCCGCTCTTATTGCATCGGCAGATAATCACCCAGCTGCCCTGTTTAGAGTGACCCACTCCCTCCTTCATCAGGGAGCGTGGGAGGACCCCTTGCAAGGGCAAGCTGAGGATTTTGCACAGTACCTGCACGATAAAATCGCTCAAATTCAGGAAGGCTTGGACTCTGACTGGGTAGATTCCGGTGGGGTGTCTGAGGCGGGTCTTGTGAATGTTATCTGGGAAGAGTTTGACCCTGTGGCTCCCGAGGACGTGGACAGGATTCTGGTTAGGCTTAGTGCTGCCACATGTTTATTGGACCCGTGTCTCTCCTGGTTGGTACTGGCCTCCTGGGAGTTTACACGAGGCTGGCTCCAGGGGGTTATAAATGCTTCTTTGAGTGAGAGTGCCTTTCCTGCCGCCTTGAAAGAGGCAGTGGTGAGGCCCCTCCTCAAGAAGCCTTCCCTGGACCCGGCTGTATTAGCAAACTACCGTCCAGTCTACAACCTTTGTTTTGTTGCGAAGGTTGTTGAGAGTGTGGTGACATGACAGCTACCCCGGTACCTGGAGGAAGCTGTCTATCTGGACCCATACCAGTCGGGTTTCAGGCAGGGGTACAGCATGGAAATGGCATTGGTCGAATTGGTTGATGATCTCTGGAGGGCTCAGGACAGGGGTTGCTCCTCTGTCCTAGTCCTATTAGATCTCTCAGTGGCTTTTGGTACCATTGACCATGGTATCATGCTGCAGTGGTTGAGGGGGTTAGGAATAGGAGGCACCGTGCTATGGTGGTTCTTCTCCTTCCTCTCCGACTGTTTGCAGTTTGTATTGGCAGGGGGGCAGAGGTCGACCTCAAGGCGCCTTGCTTGGGGGGTGCCACAGGGGTCGGTCCTCTCGCCCCTTCTGTTCAACATTTATGTGAAGCCGCTGGGTGAGATCATCCGTGGTTTTGGGATGAGAGTTCATCAGTACGCTGATGACACTCAGCTGTACATCTCCACCCCAGACAACCCCAATGATGCCCTTGATGTGATGTCTCGCTGCCTGGAGGCCATGCGGGTCTGGATGGGGAGAAATAGGCTGAAACTCAACCCTTCCAAGACCAAGTGTCTGTGGCTTCTGGTGTCCTGGTATAGTCAGCTGACGCCATCGCTGTCTATAGGGGGTGAATCTCTACCCCCCACAGAGAGGGCTCGCAATCTGGGTGTCCTCCTGGACACATGGCTGTCTTTAGAAGAGCATATGACGGCCGTGGCCAGGGCTTTTTTTTATCAGGTTTGCATGATATGCCAGTTGCGCCCCTTTCTGGATTGAGACTCCTTATGCACAGTCACAGTCATGCTCTCGTCACTTCTCGATGGGCTACTGTAATGCTCTACATGGGGCTCCCCTTGAGGAGCACCCAGAGGCTCCAACTGGTCCAGAATGCGGCCGCGCGGGTGATTATGGGAGCGACATGGTGCTCCCATGTAATACCTCTCCTGTGCGAGCTGCACTGGCTTCCGGTGGTCTTCCGGGTGCACTTCAAGATATTGGTTCTCACCTTTAAAGCACTCCATGGCTTAGGACCGGGTTATTTACGAGACCGCCTTCTGCCACTTATAACCTCCCATTGGCCAATACGCTCTCACAGAGAGGGCCTCCTCAGGGTGCCGTTGGTCAGGTAATGTCAGCTGGCGGCTCCCAGGGGGAGAGTCTTCTCTGTGGGGGCACCTGCCCTCTGGAATGAGCTACCCCCAGGAATACGACTGATCCCGGATCTCCGTACTTTCCGCAAGGCCCTGAAGACTTTTTTATTTCAGTAAGCCGGGCTGGCCTAAAAGAATTTTAATGGGTTAGTTTTAAATTTTATAGATGAGGGGTTTTAAATTGGGAGGCCAAATGATTTAATTATATTTTAAACTATCTTAACTTTTATATTGCATGTATTTTAATCTTGACTGTCCACCGCCTTGAGTCCTTTGGGAGAAGGGCGGTATACAAATTTAATAAATAAATAAATAAATAAATAAATAAATAAATAAATAAATAAATAAATAAATTTGCTCTATTTAGGTGATCCTGAGGGCAGAGATCAAAGTGGCCTCAATGACTCTCTAAAACAGGGTTGTCAAACTCGCGGCCCATGAACCTGATGTGTTACATGCTGGCCCTGCTCCCACCTGGTTTAGCGAAGGGGAAAAAAGTCACAATATGTTATGTGTTGCCACTGTGACGACATGAGTTTGACACTCCTGCTCTAAAAGGATGCAAATGACCAGATGTCTGCAAGGAGTATAAATCCTTACATTCCCCACCATTCAGTCAGAGCTGAAGAAGCTTCTTGCATGAGTAGTGAAATATCTTCAAAGAAAAAGTAACAATCCAATTATTTTATTTATTTATTTATTTATTTATTTATTTATTTATTTATTTATTTATTTATTTATTTATTTATCAAATTTATATACCGCCCTACTCCTGAAGGACTCAGGGTGGTGAACAGCCAAGATAAAATACAGACAATACAAACATTAAAAACCCATTAAAAATTTTAAACGTTTTGGCCCAAGAACAGATTTAAAAACACCCAATTTATAAAACAGATTAAAACAATTTAAAATTTAAAAATTTAAAACGGAGCGTTAGGCCAGGCCAGCCTGCTGGAACAAAAATGTTTTGAGAGCACGACGAAAAGTGCACAGATCCAGGATCCTCCGTATCTCCGGGGGGAGCTCATTCCAGATGATAGGTCCCCCACAGAGAAGGCTCTCCCCCTGGGGGCCACCAGTTGATACTGTTTGGCCGACGGCACCCTGAGAAGCCCTTCTCTATGGGAGCGTACTGGTCAGTGAGAGGTTATTGGGGGCAGAAGGCGGTCTCATAGATACCCCAGTCCGATGCCATGGAGTACTCTAAAGGTGGTGACCAAAACCTTGAAGTGCACCCGGAAGACCACCGGGAGCCAGTGCAGGTCGCGTAGTAGGGGAGTCACATGGGAGCGCCACATCACTCCCATAACCACCCGCATGGCCGCATTCTGGACCAGCTGGAGCCTCCGGGTGCTCCTCAAGGGGAGCCCCATGTAGAGAGCATTGCAGTAGTCCAGGCGGGAAGTAATGAGAGCATGAGTGACCGTACTTAATGAGTCCCGATCCAGAAAGGGATGCAACTGGCAAATCAGGCGAACCAGATAGAATGTCCCCCTGGCCACAGCCATCAAGTGCTCTTCCAAAGACAGCCGTGAGTCCAGGAGGACATCCAAGTTGCGAGCCCTCTCCGTGGGGGCCAATGACTTGCCTCCAATAGTCAGTGATGGCACCAACTGACTATATCAGGACGTCGGAAACCACAGCCACTCAGTCTTGGATGGGTTGAGCCTGAGTCTGTTTCTCTCCATCCAGATCCGCACAGCCTCCAGACACTGGGACATCACTTCAAGGGCATCATTGGGTGGTCTGGGGTGGAGATGTACAGCTAAGTGTCATCAGCGTACTGGTGGTACTTCACCCTAAAACCACCAATGATCTCACCCAGCGGCTTCACATAAATGTTGAACAGAAGGGGCGAGAGGACTGACCTGTCAGGTTTTCAGGCTGTCTTCAAATAAATTGCGTCTCAAACAAAGTCTTTTTTGAAACAAACTTCCATTTTATTTAGCACGGCAAGTTTTACACTGACTCCATGCAGCCAGCACTGATGTGCTGACCCAAAATCCCTCCTCTTCCTTCCCCCACTCCTCTGCATTCATTGGCCATCTTCCCAATCATTCACTCCTAATCTACTGCTCCAATTCAAAGAATTTCCCCCCTTCCCTCCATCTCCTAGGGGACATTATCTCCAGCTAAAATAAGTAGGTGAAAGGCAACCGTCCCGTTGCAGACACTTGCGCTCTCCTTCTTATGTCAGCACTAGGATAAATGCATCTTGATGTGCTGAAAACTGGCCCCTCCTCCTTCATTTCTCCAGGGTGGCCTGTGTAAGACAAACAACAAGTTAAGTACCGGTACCCCGGCCGGGAGTGTGTGTCCCGTCCCCTCCCGCCTTGCCCGGATAAGCGGTCATCTTGGATGTATCTGCTTTTCACCCAGGATGCCTCTGATAAGGAGTAACCCTTCCACTTGATTAAGTATTGGAGATGCCCCCTGTGCCACCTCGAATCGAGAATTCACTGTACCTCATGGTGAGTATGGCCCCCAATAACCAGGGACTCAGAGGGGGGTGGTCATGAGGCACTGGTCTTAAAGTTGACCCCACTACAGGTTTCAGGAGGCTACTGTGGAAAACGGGGTGTATCCTCCCTAGTAATCGGGGCAGCTGTAGTTGTACTGTGACCGGGTTGATTACTTTTACTATAGGGAATGGTCCTATAAACTTTGGGCCCAGTTTCCTGCTTGGGAGTCTAAGTCTCAAATACTTGGTAGAGAGGTAGACCTTCTCTCCCACTCGGAATAGTCTTTGGGGAGTTCGGTGCTTATCCGCTTGCTTCTTATAAGATTGAGCCACCTTGGCTAGTGCCTTCCTGGTGTTCTCCCAGGTTTCTTTCAACATTTCCATCCAATCGGTCAGACTGACTGAGGAAGGGGGCTCTCTTGGGTACTCTGGCATGGGGACGAAATCCATACCACTCACTATCTTAAATGGGGTTAGTCCTGTGCTACTGTGGACAGCATTGTTATATGCGACCTCTGCAAAAGATAGGAGGTCTGCCCAGTTAGACTGTTTGTAGTCAATGTAGCACCTCAGGTACTGCTCTATCATGGCATTCAGTCTCTCCGCCCCCCCCCCCCCCATTGGTGCTCGGGTGAAACGCTGAGCTGAGGCCTTGGGATGATCCTATGGATCGTGGGAATTCCCTCCAGAATTTCACTGTGAACTGGACACCTCGATCGGAGATGATTCTTCTGGGTACTCCATGTAGGCGGTAGATGTGTTTTACGAACAGTTTGGCCAATTGACGGGCTGAGGGTGGTCCGCTGCAGGGTATGAAATGTGCCTGTTTGGAGAATAAGTCTATTACAGTCCAGATCACTGTGTTTCCGCCACTCCTCAGCAGTTCTACTATGAAGTCCATTGCAATCTCCTCCCATGGTCTTGTCAGTTCAGCTACTGGCTGTAGCAGCCCGGGAAGTGTTCCCGGTCGTTTTTTCATCGTGGCACAGATGGTACAACTTTTCACATAACTGTCTATGTCTTTTCTCATATGGGGCCACCAAAACTGTCTTCGTACTAAGTGCAGAGTCTTTAGGAAGCCGAAATGCCCCGCTGGTTTAACGTCGTGGCTCCTCTTGAGGACCAGGGTGCATAGAGTCTCTGGGACATAGAGTTTCATCCCTTTCCATGCTAGGTCATCCCTTTTTTGGGGACAATCAACCAAGATGTTGATTGTCTTGGAACCAGGGGTCCGCCAATGTTTCTGTTTTGAGCCTTGTCGTCAAGTCACTTGCTGGTTGGCCCTGCTGGTCGCGACGCTGCCATCTGGTGACTACTTGACGCACTCCTTGGGCAGAGGGGATGATGGCATTCACTACCTGCTCCTGTTCACTGTTGTATTGGGGCATTCGGGAGAGGGCATCAGCCAGAAAGTTTTTCCCCCTGGGATGTGCTTCAGCTTGAAGTTGAAACAATTGAAGTATTGGGCCCACCGGACTTGCCTGGGCAATAACTTCCGTGGGGTCCTGTGGGCCTCCAGATTCTTATAGTCAGTCCAAACTTCAAACGGTCTCTGGCCTCCTTCTAGCAGGTGTCGCCAGGTCAACAGCACCCACCTCACTGCGAACACTTCCTTTTCCCATGCCACCCAACGTGTCTCTGTGTCGGTAAGTTTGCGGGATGTGTAGGCACAAGGTTGTAAGTATCCTTGGCTGTTCTTTTGGAGTAGGACAGCCCCCACTGCCACATCGCTGGCATCTGCTTGGATGATGAAGGGTTGTTCGGGGTCAAGATGCTTCAAAAACAGTTCTTTTGCAAACATTTCTTTTAGTGTTTCGAATGCCTGTTGGCAGGTCAGGTCCCACTGTAGAGGTTGTTCTGGGTGGGGTTTTGTTGCTGGACTCCCTGTTTTTAGGAGGTCTGTCAGAGGTTTGGCAATTCTTGCAAAGGAGGGGATGAATTGTCTGTAGAAGTTTGCGAACCCCAGGAAGCTTTGCAGTTGTCTGCGGGTGCGAGGGGGTCTCCAGTCTAGGACTGATTGTACTTTGCTGGTCTATTTCTATCCCCTCGTTCGACACTCGGTAGCCTAAGTAGTCTAGCCACAACTGGTGGAACTCGCATTTTGATAGTTTAACATAGAGGTTCGCCCTCAGCAGTTTTTCCAGCACTTGGCAGATGAGGGGTATGTGTTCATCTATGGTTTCTGTGTAAATGAGGATGTTATCTAGGTAGACGAGGACCCCCTTATAGAGGTGGTCATATAGAACCTCATTTATCAATTGCATGAACACCGGGGCTCCCTGTAGTCCAAATGGCATCACCTTGAATTGGAAACTTCCTAGGGGGCAGTTGAATGCTGTTTTCCACTCATCTCCTTCCCTGATGCATATCTGGTAGTAGGCTTTGCGGAGGTCTAGTTTGGTGAAAACCTTCCTTTTGGCCAGGTGGACTAGCATGTCTTTCATGAGGGGAAAGGGATATAAGTTGTGTATGCAGACAGCGTTGAAAACTCTAAAATCAACCACTAGGCGCATAGAGCCATCTTTCTTCTCTTTGAAAAGGACCGGTGCCATGACCTGCGGTTTGGCTGGCTCAATGAAACCCCTTTGTAGGTTTTTGTCTATGTAGTTTCGCATTTCTTGCATTTCATGGGGCGTCATGGCATACAATTTAGGTTTAGGTAGTTTCGCCCCAGAGATGATTTCGATGACACAATCGGCTTTGCGGTGGGGGGGGGGTAGGACGTCACACTCAGCCTCACTAAATACCTCTGCAAAGTCTTGGTACTCTCTTGGGATCTGTTCTGTTTCAGGGAGCTGTTGGATGTGGCAGCCAGTTGCTTTGCTGTACCCTTAGAGAGGGACGCTTGGGTTGGGGGCATCTTTTGTTCCTCTGGCGGGAGGGGTTGGGGCCCTCATGTGGGAGGCGTCTGCCCTGGTTGGAGTGGCAGGGAGTGGGGCCCCTTTGCTATTCTCAATCTGTGGGTCCCCTCTTGCCACTAGATGATTGGGCCCCACTTGTCTAGCCAAGAGAGTCCCAGTATGATTGGATCTGTCATTTTGGGGACTATTATGAAATTGATTGTCTCCCAGTGATCTGCTAGCTCCAGCTTCACTGGCTCGGTTAAGTGTGTGGTGTAAGTCCCCCCCTACTAGGGATCCATCAACTTGCTCAAATCAAATTGGGTGGCTGAGTTTTTTAGCGCGGATCCCCAATTTTAGAACTGTGGGTAGGTTAATCAGGCACGTAGTGCAGCCCGAATCTATTAAGGCTTGGAAAGTCCCTTGGGTCCCTGTTTCTGGGGCCGTTAGGCGTATGGGGAAGAGAAAAAGGTGGATGGGTCCACTCACCATTGGGTCGTCTTCACCATCGTCCTCGCTGTTGTACGATTTGGAGGATTGATTTGCATTGTCTGGGCTCCCTGTTGTTTCAGTCAGGTGGGTGAAGACCTCTGTACCCGGGAGGAGTCTTCGTGGCGCGTTGGTGGCGCGCTTGGGCCCTTGTTCCGATCGTGTTTTGGGTGGTGGGCCTGGCCTCGGCCCCGGGGTCCCACATGTTGTTGCCAGGTGGCCAGTTCCTCCGCATCTGTAGCACCTCAGCGGGCTCTGTGGGACAAATGGCCTCTGGGTAGGCCGTAGCGCTGTGGTTCCTCGTCTGCTGTGCTGTCCTGGGTCCGATTGGCCTCTCTCCTTGGCATCTGGTTGCTTTAACATGTCATTGGCATGCAGCCCCCTCTTGATTTGCATCGCTACCCAGAACCATTCAGAGGGTCGATTGGGATGTCAAGATAAGCGGTCACTTGGGCAATTTGCTTATCTAGGCTTGTTCTGAAGAAATATACTAGTAGTCGCTCTGGTAAGGAAGGTAAGGTGCCAATGACCCTCCTGAATTCACGGATGTGCTCTTTGATGGGCCTCCCCTTCTGCATTAGGTTCCTGATCTCATCCTCCACATAGGGGTCCTCCCCCTGCCTCCTTGAAACGGGCTCAGAGTAGTTGTAAGAACGCATCTGCATCTTGCAGTTGGGGGGCCCTATTCTTGTAGAGGGCTGCTGACCAGCTTCTTGCTTCTCCCTCCAGCCCTTTTGAAATGGCACTGACTAGGGCTCTGGGGAATGGGTAGAGGTGCCTATAGCGCTTGATGTAGATCTCAGCTGTGTCGAGGAATTGCGCTAGCTGGACTGGATTGCCATCGAACTTTCCTCTGAACTGGGGTGGGTCCTCCCTTGGTGCCCTCTCCTCCCACTGTGGGGCTCTGTGAGTCTGCCCTCGGTGCCCCGGTACTCTTCCTCATCTCTCATTCAAGGGTGGGGAGATAGTGCCTGGCCTAGGCTGCTCCGCTTGCTGTGTGTGGGGAGGGGGGGACCCATGGATGCACCTCTGGGCTTCCTCTCCTCCTGCGCTTCGATCTATATCCTCTCAGTTTAGCAGACCCCCCCTTTCTCCTTTGGCCTGCATGATGGTTCTTCCTCCCGAATAATTTCAGGGTCAAATTCTTCCTTCAATTCATCTATGGGGCTCTCGAGTGGCTTCTTTGAAGCTTTTTGCTGTCTGGCTTGCTGCCAGTCCCATAGCCAATCTGCCCTCCCCAACTCCCTTCCCTTTACCTTGAGCATTCAGGAAAGAGAATTCAGCCTCTGCAGCTTTCGGCAAAACCCATCAATAGTCACCTTTTTTTTTCTTGGCTTGTAGCACGATCATCTGAGCTTGGTCATCTCACAGCTTTGCTGGAGGAGGGGGGGGGTTTGAGGCCTTGTGGCATCCAACCGGGCTGGAATCAAGATAGGCTCTTTTCTAGTTGCTTGAAATAAGCTCTCTTCCGATAATTGGCTTTCTGCCATGGCGTCTGGGCTGTGTCTCCAGTCACTCCATACATCTGGCAGGGAGCTGGCGGTCTGGAGGTCAGCCAGTTTGGCTTGGAAAGGAGTGCTGTCTGTCTGTCAGGTTTTCAGGCCATCTTCAAATAAATTGCATCTCAAAGTCTTTTTTGAAACAAACTTCCATTTTATTTAGCACGGCAACTTTTATGCTGACTCCATGCAGCCAGCACTGACGTGCTGACCCCAAATCCCTCCTCTTCCTTTCCCCACTCCTCTGCATTCATTGGCCATCTTCCCAATCATTCACCCCAATCTACTGCTCCAATTCAAAGAATTTCCCCCCTCCCATCCATCTCCTAGGGGACATTGTCTCCAGCTAAAATAAGTAGGTGAAAGGCAACCTCCTGTTGCAGACACTTGCGTTCTCCTTCTTATGTCAGCACTAGATAAGTGCATCTTGACGTGCTGACACGACCCTTGTGGCACCCCACATACAAGGGGCCTCGGGGTCAACCTCTGCCCCCCTGTCAACACAGACTGCGACCGGTCAGAGAGAAAGGAAGAGAACCCTCACCCCTAACTCCTCTAACCGGTGCAGCATGATACCATGGTCGATGGTATCAAAAGCTTCTGAGAGGTCTAATAGGACCAGGTCAGAGGAACAACCCGTGTCCCGAGCCCTCCAGAGATCATCAACCAATGCGACCAATGCCGTTTCTGTGCTGTATCAAGGCCTGAAGCCCGACTGGAATGGATCCAGATACGACGATTCATCCAGGTACTGGGGGAGCTGTCACGCTACCACACTCTCAACAACCTTCGCAACAAAGCAAAGGTTGGAGACTGGACGATAATTTGCCAACACTGCCGCATCCAGGGAAGGCTTCTTGAGGAGGGGCCTCACCACCGCCTCTTTCAAGGTGGCGGGGAAGACACCCTCACTCAAAGAAGCATTTATAATCCCCTGGAGCCAGCCTTGCGTCACCTCCCGAGAGACCAGCACCAGTCAGGAGGGACACGGGTCCAATAAACATGTGTCTGTGCTCAGTCTACCCAGTATCCTGTCCACGTCTTCGGGTGTCACAGAATCAAACTCTTCCCAGATAATACTCACAAGTCCTGCCTCCGTCCTCCCCCCTGAATCTACCCAGTCAGAGTCCAGGTGTTCCCGAATCTGAGTGATTTTCTCATACAGATACTGTACAAAGTCCTCAGCTCTACCCTCCAAGGGGTCCTTCTGTGATTCCTGGTGGAGCAGGGAGCAGGTCACCCTAAACAGGGCAGCCGGGTGATCATCTGATGATGCAATAAGAGTGGCAAAATAGTTATTTTTCACCGCTTTTATCACCACCAGGTAGGTCTTAATATGAGACCTTACCAGTGTTCGGTCAGATTCAGAATGGCTGGCCCTCCAACCACTCTCCAGGCATCTTTTCTGGCACTTCATCTCCCTCAGCTCCTCAGTGAACCAAGAAGCCAGGCGAGACCAGCGCCAGGTCAGAGGCCGCAACGGCACGACCCGATCCAAAGCTCCAGAGGCTGCCCTATCCCAGGTGGCCACCAGGTCCTCAGCCGAGCCATGAGCCAGAGCCTCAGGAAATGGCCCAAGCTCCATCTGGAATCTATCCGGATCCATCAGACACCTGGGGCGGAACCACCTCATCGGTTCCGCCTCCCTGCGGTGGGGTGCGGCGGTTCAAAGATCTAAGCAAAGGAGGGAGTGATCCGACCATGACAAGGGCTCAATCACTATATCCCCTATCTCAAGATCACTCAACCACTGACCAGAGTGGCTCAGTCCTCCGAGCCTATCTTATCGGAGGAAGAAGGCTCCGAACATGAAGGAGAGGAGACAGCCAGGCCTCGCTCTCCAGGACCCTCCTCTCTGGCAATTCCTCAGGTATCTCCTGAAGGAGAAGAGATTGGCCAGGAGCCAGGTGTTTCCGAGCCGTCGGATAATGATGAAGAAACATTGTGATATGATTAAGATTGATTAATAGAAATAAAAATCAGTGAGTTAATTTGAAATTCAAACTGTATTGATATAATAGATTTGTTTAGATGATGATGTTAGAATTTATCTTAAAACTTGTTCTTATAGGTTTCGAACTTTTACTGTAGAGCTTTCACTAAAAATTCTTCTATGTTTTGATTTTTAATTTTAAAAGATATAATGGGAAATTGTGAATGGAGCCTTTTTAAAATGTAAGCAATTGTACCTATTCATGACCGGATCGAGACTTCGCTCTCGAAAGAGATGTATTTTAAGTGTTATGTTGGGAAAAATAAAAAATATTTTTGGGGAAAAAAAAGAAACATTGTGGTTGGACCCACGCCAGCGTCGGAGAGACAAGCGTGTGCAGCAGAAAAGGAGGCGTGCCAGAGATTAAGCTGAGTCACTGGACCACACCCCACAGGCTATCAAAGGGAGTGTGGTGGCCATTTGGACTCTGTGATGGACAAAGCTAATCTCTGGTGAGGCACTTTGCACCTTTGGACACAACGCCTATTTGCTGTGGATTTAATTACAAACTGGACTATTCAAACTGTGTGTATTTTTGTCTGTATGATCGGAGTAAAAGTTCTTGGCAGGCAGCCACGGAGTTGCTGCCAAGTTCCTTATCACTGACGTTGAGTGTTTTGAAGAGTTTATTTAACCGTCGGCTGGCTGGTTGGGTGTGTGCGTGGTACAGGAACAGAACACAGAGACAAAAACCAGGTCCAGCATGTTTCCCCTCGTGTGAGTAGAGCCATGAACTCCCGAGCCACTTCAGATGCCTCACCAGTGGATAGCAGGTTAAAATCCCCCATGACCATAAGCCTGGGGGTGTCAACTGCCACCGCGGCTATAACGCTGAGCAATTTGGGCAGGGCCACCACCACGTGGCAGGGAGCCAGTATGTAACCAGCAATCCCATCTGCACCCCATGACCCCACTTCACAAGGAGGGACTCACATCCAGCCATCTGAGGAACAGTGGCCTCCCTCGGACCAAGACCTTCTCTAATAACAACCGCCACCCCGCCCCTCCCCTGTGCCCTATCTCTTGGAAAAAGCACCTTTAGGACATCACCATACTTCAAATCTACACTTCATCTGTAGTCTCAAATGATGATGAAATTGAACAAAACGAAACAAAATAAAGGGCTAGTAGACAGGCCTTCGTTGCAAGGGGTGGAACTTCCATTTCACTGGGGACAGAACATTTAAAAGCATTTTTTTCAGCTGAAGAGGTTGTAGAAAAAAAATGCTTTTAAAAATAAAAAAAAGCCTCTGACGATCAGGCAACTCAGTTGGGATCATCAGAGGTTTTTAAAAGAAAAAAAGCTTCTGACGATCAGGCAACTCATCTGGGATCGTCAGAGGCTTTTAAAAGAAAAAAAGCTTCTGACGATCAGGCAACTCATCTGGGATTATCATAGGCTTTTAAAAGCATTTTTTTTTGGCCGAAGAGGTTGTAGAAAAAATGGTTTTAAAAGTAAAAAAAAAAAAAGTTGGCCATGCCCACTCAGTCACATTACCCCCATCAAGCCACGCCCACAGAACCGGTACTAACAAATTTTACATTTCACCACTGCCGAGAACCTTTATACTTTGAAGTGTCTTTGTCTCTGATCGCACGGCTTAGCTGGACATGGGGCTGCGGGGGGGGGGGGCAGGAATTTTTGCTACCGGTTCTCCGAACCACCCGCCAACATTGCTACTGGATTGGGCAATCCGGTCTGAACCGGGAGCATTTCACCCTTGATTCTCGGTGTCTAACATGAATACTGAAGGGCAAGTATAAAGAAAAAAAAGTCTATCCCAATGATCCAGTTGGCCAATTATCTATTTCCAGACCCTTTGTCTCAAATATCACCCCAAAGTTGATATTTCTAAGGCAAATGAAATTTCACTATCACATGAGCAATTTTAAAATCACTTCCAATTTGTGATTAATATATGGAGATCTAATAGAAAAGTAAATTACAAACAGATCCTATTCTTAACATTAGGCAGGGTTCACAGTTACAGATTTCTTCCTTAACATTAAAAGACAGGCAGTATTAGAATTAAGCGTCATCAACCTAAGTGTCAGGGTTCCAAGTAACAGCCCCAACGAAAGAAGACTCCGAAGCTTGAATTTTCTAAATGTTCCATTTTATTAGAGATGTCATATTGGCACATCTGGGAAAACCCAAATCAAAAAGTTTCCAGGTTTTCCCCACCCAAAAGGAGGTTCAAGTTCCTGCCCAGCACCCATCTTTCAATCACATGATCCAATCAGGCACCATCCAAAACTGGAGAACCAGTCACCTCATTGCAGCTGCTGGGCAAGGTGGCCTTCACTCTCTGAGAAAAGAATATTATTTTGACTACATATTTCCTGTACTCTATGCAATCCCCCCCTTTTCCCACAGTAGAAATTGTGGTGGGCCTGAAGGCCCAAATGTAAAAGATGGCTTCCACATATGACACTAAGGTGGAACCACACTCTATAGTTCTGGGTGACCTTTCCCAGGAGTCTCTGGAGACAAGAGAGTACATTGAAGGACAACACCCAATTTCCTGGATGTCAACTATCTTTCTTCAGCATTACTTTCTAGACATGTTCAGAAAGGAAGGACCACAACCACTTCAAACGAGTGTTCTCTAGGGGTATATCTATGATTTTTCACTATGCTTTTCTCCAGCTTCTCCTCTGCACACAGAGGCCCAGAAGTAGTTCAGGATTCCCAGAGGAGATGTTGCTTCATACGGTATTATTAAAATCCTGGTCTGTGAGATCTCTCCTGATATTTCTCCAGTGATCGCCTTTGATGTAAATATCAGACTGAAGCAACTTGAAAGCAATTTTGCATCAGAAAAGGATAAACGTCTCAGGTCACACTCTGTGTAGCACAAATTTTAGGACATTCGGGGACTGTGCTTCTTGAATGTACCTTTCCTTTCTCTCCTTTCCAGGTGAAGTTCTGTTTATCTCTCTCTCAATCAAGAAAGTCACTCTCATTTCCATCTTTGAATGGGGGTGCTTTCAATTCTTTGAGCTCTTGTTCTTCCTTAGAAAGAGGAAGGGGAGTGATTCAGCCCCATGAATTATGGACCTCCTCCTTCTGCTTCTGCTGTTGCTGATGTCCCAGCCAGTCTCTGGGAAGCTGAGAGTGAAGTGCCTGCTGACTTTGGAGGAACAAGAGGGAAGAAAACTACGGAGCTATTACAGGCCAGGAGACCACCTCATTGGTATAGTCTCCATTGCCACAATAATATCCCATATAATGCTGTCTTTCAACACAGCTCCTTATACTCAAGCTCCCTCGTAAGTCATTCAGTGTGATGCAGTTGCTTTCCTTCCATTTGCAGTCCTAACACTCTTCGTTTCTTTCAGTTATTCCTATATTGCAGGAACTGTTTAATTTCTTGAATCATTTGGATTTTTATAGCTTCTCTCTTATGTCTCATTTTAAGAGATCCAAATCCCAAGTTGGGACAAACCCACTCCCCAAAGTCCAAATTATTTTCCGCTCTTGTACAATCCTGAGTTAATCACAACTAGCTTATTGAAAAGTTTATAGTTGCCTCTGCCCAACCCATTTCCCTATTTTTATAACCATTCATTGATATTCAATGCCTGACCCTAGTATGGAACAGAGGATGGCGTGTTTTTAGAATTGCTTTCCTGGATCATTTATAAGTCCTCTTTGGTGATGACTCTATTTTAATGATTGAATAGTTTTGAAACTTGGTCATTGCACAAATTAAAAATGAGCACTATTACAAATAATGATATATTTTAAATATTAAATCTCCATCCCACCTTCTCAACACTCATAACAATTAAATGGTGATGGGTGACTATAATTTTATTCTTATTTTGGACACTTTTGGCTTAAGACTGAATGGGTTTGTGGAGAAAAAGAGGAATAAATGAAAATATATTTTGTTGTTGTTGTTAGAGATGATGTTATCATGAACATTTTTTACAGTCGTTCATTTACTGATCCAGCAACAATCCTACTCTTCATTTTTGCCATTCAACAAGTCAACAAGAAATATCAGCTTTTGTACAATCTCACACTTGGCTACAACATCCATGACAATTATTTGAGCACCCTTGGGACTTCAGATGCCTTGCTTGACATGCTCTCAACTGGAGAAGCCAATGTTCCCAACTACAGCTGTGGAAAGAAGGACAACCTGATGGCTGTTCTTGATGGATCTCCTGATGATATCTCCATTCAGATGTCAACATTAGTAGGCCCCTACAAAGTCCCACAGGTTTGTTTGTGTGTTTCTCTATCTGGTAAAGTGAGCAGGTTGTTGGTGGGTGGGTAATAGATTCAATCATATCTTTTCTATGGAATTCATGAACTGCTTTTCTCATGGTCTTTGTCATGGGTAGGGATTGGGATCCAGAGTGGGGAGGAGGTCTAAACATTTACTTGAGCAAGACTTGAGCAGCTGGACACAATGTTAAATATGGAACATTTAAGCAAATCTCTAAAATGAACTGATTGTATTCACAGTGATCTAGCGATAGAAGACATAGCATGTCTATTATCTGGATGTCAATTTTATTAGAAAAGAGAAAGAGCAGTATTTTAGACCTCAGATTAGACAAATGATTATATTCAATCTTGCTAATATTGTGCATTTTGTATTCTTTATGTTGATATGGCTTAAGAGTTAAGAACAATAGACTGTTCCAGTGGACACCAACCTTTCTGAACTCAGGGACCACCAAATTCATAATTTTAAATCCTGTGGACCACTAAGATTATTTTTTTTAAAAAAAGATAAATAGTATTTAGTGCAATATAAAAAGGCAAATAATTTTTCTGCAGACCACCAAAATTTTCTCGCAGACCACCATTTGGTGAGCGCAGGACTATTCTAATATGTTCGTGAGAACCACACTGGATGTGTTAAAAGCTTACATTTTGGACTTGATCAGATCTAAACATAATACACCATTCTTCATTTCTTCTTCAGATCAGTTATGGAATTGTTTCAGATGCTTTGACTGATAAAAGTCAAATGCCTTTATTCCATCAGATGCTTCCCAAAAATGGGATCCAGTATCCAGGAATTGTCCAACTCCTCCTCCATTTCAGATGGACTTTGATTGGTCTCTTTGCACCAGACACAAAGGAGGGAGATAATTTCATGAGAACTTTCACTCCTATACTTGTCAGAAATGGAATCTGTGTGGTTATCTCAATGACTAGACATACAGAAACTCTCAGAAATGCCATCTCTAAGTGGAGAAAAGTCAATGTCTTTGTTCACTTCATAGAATTTGCTTCCATTGTGGATAGAATTCACGACATTCATTTAGCAATTGAAGGTTTGCCAGGACCCATTGAAGGGAAAGTCTGGATCACCACAATCATGGAGAAAGTGTCAATGAGAAGGGATCCACTTTCCAAATATATCAATAGCATTTGGGTCTTTGCTTTGCAGGAACGAAAATGGCCAAATGATGAAGCCTTTCAACTCAATCTTTTTAAGGATTCCAAATTTGAAGACCACTCTTTTCGCTGTTCTTTTTCAAAGCATGTCTTTTCTGTCAAGGGCCGGAGACGATGCACCCAGATAGCACCACTGGACATGCAAGAGAAAAAGAATAGAATTCAGATACAAAATTACCACCGTTTTTATACTGTTGCTAAGACTCTGGCTCATGTCTTGAATGTTGCATATTCCTCAATATCTAGGAGGACAAAAACAGAAAAGAAAGAGAGATTGGGGGCTGCAAGGCTAGAGCCATGGCAGGTATGGGGTCCTGACAAGGATCCATCAAACCTATTTCCTATTTAGAAAAAAATCCAATGCTGAAGTAGGGGAACCATTGTTCTCCAAAAACCCAACAGGTTTGGCCAAGCTGAGGCCAAATTTAGTTCACAGGATTATGTTCTAAAGAGCAGGCACTGTGACAATTATATTTTGATATTAAACACTGCTATTATAAAATTATTTAAAATGTATACAGTGTAAATAAATTCCTGTACTTATGGGTTTGTAATTAGCATGATAGAATTTTATATTCATAAATTTCAGCTAAACCTGGGAGCATTTCCCTTAACCCCTCCTCACTGCAGGAATCCAATTAAAGCTTTCCAGAATGATAGCTACTCGGTCTTTGCATTTAGCTATGCCATTTATGCAAATGCTTATTGTTTTAATTAATGGGGCCAAATTTATATATATATATTTTAACTGTATTTTAATATTTGTATCTGATGTTTTTATTTGGCTGTTCACCGCCCTGAGTCCTCAGGGAGAAGGGCGGTATACAAATTCAAAAATAAAATAAAATAAATAAAATAAATAAAATGCTAACGCTAACGCTAACCCTAACTCTCTGCTCACTGCCAGGAGTTCGATCCTGACCAGCCCAAGTTTGACTCAGCCTTCCCTCCTTCCAAGTTTGGTAAAATGGGAACCTAGATTGTTGGGGGCAATATACTGATTCCATAAACCACTTAGAGAGGTCTGTAATAGCACTGTGAAGTAGTTTATAAGTCCAAGTGCTATTGCTATTTAGGCAAATAATGAAGGGGAGTGACTGAACATCTCTTATTCACTAGTTCAGCTTTAAAATGGCTCCTCCTTTTAGGATGTTTCAAGTTGCTTTCAATATTCCTGGATGTTTCAATTCTAGTTCCATCCCTTTCTGGAGAAGAATGAGTTTTGCAATTTTTCCTGGGAGAAACTGTACTTGGACCAAAGTGGAAATGTAGCAGCAGATCTGAATATCATAAGTTGTTTACTTTTCCCCAAGGAAGATTCCATCCAAGAGCAACTGGGTAGTTTTGAAAGACAGAGGCTTATTATCGACCAAGATGCTCTTTCACGGCTAAAGTTGTTCAACAAGGTGGTTGAAAATATTGGCAACTTTTCTCAGTCTGTATGGTTGATGTTAGGGTCCCTTGAAAGAGCAGGCTCAGATATTTTTTAACAGCCCATATCTGACCACAGTTATTCATGCTTTTGTTTCACCCCACTGGGATAGACCTCCTGCTGCTAGGAAGGTCATCCAATGTATTCAATCAATGTGGAACCACAATGACTTGTCCGATATGAGATAATGCCTTAAACTAGAAAAATGAAGGACTGAAAGTTACCTTGACTGTTACCCCCCAAGTCTTTCTTGACACTTGTAATAATGAGGGTAAATTTGTAATAAAATGCTACTTAGATTTGATCTTTGGCTTGTAAGCCATCTAAAAACCCCTTGAATGCAATTTATTTATTTTGATTGTCAGCTTCCTTAAGTCTTCCACTGAAACAAAGATTTCTCCAAATTTAAGGAATAAATAAATGTGGGTCTGTCTTTCCATGTCATCTAATTGTAGTTCTAATTTTGGGAGGCAGTGGAGGACAGGGGGTCCTGGAGTGCTATGGTTCTTGGGGGCTGAAAGAGTTGGACACAAGTGGCGACTAACAACAAAACTGTAATTCTTCAATGGAAAGGACCTTGTCTTAAATCCCTCACTTGGCCTTAGAAATATCCCTTTCCCACACAGGGTTCATACTCATGTCCCATGGGCTGCAGGAAAACATTCCTGTCTCACCCTTTTTAAGTGACATGTTCTCTTGATTTCACCTCCACTCATCCTCACTATAATTCTAGAAACTAGGCAGTAATTGTTAGTCTTATTTCACCAGTGTGGCAGCTGTATGAATTGAAAATATGAATGTACAGATATAACTAAATCATACTTCATTTGAAGGTGACAGCGCTAGTTGGTGAGGAATTTATTCTTTATATCTTAAGAAGGATTTAGATTATTTTCAAAGGGGAGTGGCTTTACAATATTTCCTGATCTATTGCTCAGAAGTGTCTTTTTTAAGCACAGTTTCTTTTTATTTTAATCATCAATCAATCTAATAAATAAAAATTTGGCAGATATTTTGGAATGAATTTTGTTTTTCTGCTTAGTCTCTGCCTGAGTCCAAATGTGTGGACAAGTGTCACCCTGGATTTGTAAAACGGGCTCGGAAAGAAGAACCAATTTGCTGCTACGATTGTATTCCTTGTCCGGAGGGGACCATCTCCACAAAGGAAGGTGAGTAACACCAGAGGAACTCTGGCTTTCCTGTCTCTTGGTATCAGCTGTCATCCAAAGAAGGTCTTTCTTGGAATGTGAAAGGAGAGACTATAAAAATAATAATACTTACTGTTTTCTCAGATACTGAAAAATGCACCAAGTGCCCAGATGACAAATATCCAACTGATGACAGAATCCAATGTATCCCCAAAAGAATAACCTTCCTGTCCTATGAAGAACTTCTGGGCATCATCCTGGTCTCCTTTGCTGTACTCTTGTTTCTAACAACAGGCCTTGTTTTAGTCATATTCCTTAAATACCTAGAAACTCCCATTGTCAAAGCTAACAACCGTGACCTGTCCTTCATCCTCCTGGTTTCTCTCTTGCTTTGCTTCTTGTCCTCCTTTTTCTTCATTGGCCGACCAAGAAAAGCCACCTGCCTTCTCCGACAAACAATGTTCAGCATCATCTTCTCAGTAGCTGTTTCTTGTGTGTTAGCCAAAACAATCATGGTAGTGCTGGCCTTCCTGGCCACGAAACCAGGGAACAGGGTGAGGAGATGGTTGGGGAAGAGCTTGGCCAACTCCATCATCCTTTCTGGTTCTGCTGGAAAAATTGTCATTTGTGCAATCTGGTTGGGAGTTTTTCCTCCGTTTCCTGATTTTGACCTGCACTCCCAATCAGGAGTGATCATCCTTCAGTGCAATGAAGGCTCTGTCACCATGTTTTATATTGTTCTCTGCTACATGGGTTTCCTTGCTGCCATTTGCTTCACAGTGGCTTTCCTGGCCAGGAACCTGCCTGGGGCCTTCAATGAAGCCAAACTGATCACCTTCAGCATGCTGGTCTTCTGCAGCGTCTGGATCTCCTTCCTGCCCACCTACTTGAGCACCAAAGGGAAATACATGGTGGCCGTGCAGGTTTTCTCCATCTTGGCTTCTGGGGCTGGCCTGCTGGGCTGCATCTTCTTCCCCAAGTGCTACATTATCATCCTGAGACCAGATCTAAATACTAAGGAACATTTAATGATAAAAGTTGGTATCTGAACATGAAGTAGTTTCTTAAGCTCATAACACTTAATTATTTATTGCAGTTATTATTGAGTTTGTATGCTTGTTTTGACAATTAAGGTTATTTAGAATCAAAAGAAATAAACATACAGAGAATGTGAGACTAACTAAAGATAATCATCAAAATGTAAAATAAATACATTAATAATTTAAATTGTGATGAAATTAGTGAAGGACAAGATAAGAAATGAGATTTTATTATCTTAAAGGACTGACTGACTGAATAAATAAACAAACAGACATATGTTTGAAACAACTTTACCAGTCAGTGGGTGGGAACCTCTTCAGTCCATTGAAAAAGATAGAACATCATGTCTTTCCCAGTTTGTAAAATCTTTATTTTTTGTAATCTTTCGTAATATGCAGCAAAGAAGTGATTTTAGAGTCATTTTTGGAAAACTTTCCCCAGCTGAAAATGGGGAAAGTCTAAAACTCTTATGGCCAGGTGTTCAGAGCCAGAACCCAGTTCCAGATGTGCCAGGAATGAGCTCATCCTCCCTTGAGCTGACTTCTGAGGAGGAATCTGGGGAGTTGTCCAAGGGGGACATCATACTGCCTGCTGTTTATTTAGTAAACAAAGACACTTCAAAGTATAAAGGTTCTCGATGTCTTATATGAATACTGAAGGGCAAGTTGAAAGAAAAAAAAAGTCTATCCCCATAACTTTTTTCATATTTACCCAATGATACAGTTGGCCAATTATCTATTTCCAGACCCTTTGTCTCAAATATCACCCCAAAGTTGATATTTCTAGGGCAAATGAAATTTCACTATCACATGAGCAATTTTAAAATCACTTCCAATTTGTGATTAATATATGGAGATCTAATAAAAAAGTAAATTACAAACAGATCCTATTCTTAACATTAGGCAAGTTTCACGGTTACAGATTTCTTTCTTAAAGTAGAAGACAGGCAGTATGAAAATTAAGCGTCATTGGGGGTGGGGGTGGCATGGCCAGCGTCACGGCGGTATGGCGTGGAATTCCAGGGCTCTGGAGGAATACTGAGATCCCAGCCATTTGGGGGATCCCAAGGGAACAAAGCTATCCTGTAGGGACAGTGAAAAACGAGGCACAGGCTGCCACAGACAGGGAAATCGCAAATCCCTGAAGCGCCGGCAATCAGCCTCTGACTCAATGGCGAGGGAAGGCAGCCATTAGGAGCTGTCAAAAGCCAGGGCAGCCACACAGGAAAAGACAGAAGAAATGAACGAGGTGATCATCTGGGTGAGAATTGAGGTCTTGGAAACAAGATTCCTTTTGTATATTCTACTCCTGAACTTTAAATTTTTTTTTGACTTGAGAGAAACAAGAAAAGAGAAACAAGAGAAGAGAAGAGGGGAGGGAATGGAAACAAGGCTACCTCCCCACTTCCGGAATAGTGG